>JANHGC010009047.1:13534-23568 GCA_027560395.1 Boaedon fuliginosus
GTCGATCAGAAAGGTCGGCAGTTTGGCGGTTCGAATCCCTAGTGCCGCGTAACGGAGTGAGCTCCTGTTACTTGTCCCACCTAGCAGTTCAAAAGCAGGTAAAAATGCAAGTAGAAAAATAGGGACCACCTTTGGTGGGAAGGTAACAGCGATCTGTGTGCCTTCAGCATTTAGTTATGCCGGCCACATGACGGAGAGGACTTTGGACAGCGCTGCCTCTTCAGCTTTGAAACGGAGATGAGCACTGCCCCCTAGAGTCAGGAAACAACTAGCAAGTATGTGCGAGGGGAACCTTTCCCTTTCCCTTAATGTTTGTTTCATGCTTTGTTTTTTATTGTATGCCACCCACTGCCACATTCTGTGAGACGAGCAGCTACATAAATGTGAGGAATAAGTAAACAAATAGACAATCAATATAATAGGTTCTAATAAAACACACCTTAAAAGAAAACCAAGTAAAACACAAGTTCTTCAAGGCTTTCCTTGAGATTGTGTGGCTGTTGCTCAAAAGGTTTTACATTTGCCAGCCTAACCTTTCTCTAAACAAAGAGCAGAAGAAAGACGTGTTAGTAGAGATGCTTTTTTTAATGTCTAGTGGGGTTAGGGTCAAAACAAAAAGAAATTGTTTAGGGTCAAAACAAACCACGATCAGACTTCAACAAAGAAACATTCTGGCTGCTATGAAATGAGCCTTTTCATCTTGCCATCTCTTTTGTTGCGTGTGAGAGAAAGAGCCTCTCCTCCCCTTTCTCTTCTTTATTTTTTTTTACATACCCCATGCCCTTTTTAAATCCCTTCTGTAAGGAAGAGAAATATCCATATTCAATCCCTCTGCCACTCTCAGTGGATGGAAGAAAATGGAAAGGTCCTTTAGCTAATGCCAGGCAATGTTGTGGCATTCACAAGAACAGGGAGAGGTTTGTGTGATAGGTTCAGGAGGTAATAGTTATTATTTTTTGTTAGCACATATTTAATAAGGGAGCTGTCATTATTCTGCTTGACGGGCTCTGGCTGTCATTGAAAAAGCCTTTGGCTGTCATTTAAAAAATGCAAACCCTCCTTTGGTATTTTTGATCTCAAACCGTGCTGTTATTTCTGCGATAACTTGAGGACTCTTATAATGTATTTTCAAAGGAATAGGAAAAAAAATGGGAGGTTTTAGTCTTTCAAAATGTTAATTCTGGTAGTTCAACATTTGGGGAAATCAGAAAGCGGTCATTGGCTAATTAAGTGTTTCAAATGTTCACTTTCATCTCCTTTGTAACGGTAACAAGCTAAAGGGAATGGAGATGGGCGGGCCTATGCTTCAGTGATGAAAGTGCAACCATGCTGTGCGTGCAAAAGAAACAGTTTCCAAGTTTGAAAAAAAAAAAATCACAAAATAGAGGTCTTTGCTTCTGTCAATCACTGGGGAAAACTCCAAGGTAACTTGACCGATGATCAAACCCGATTGGCTTAGCAATGTTACCGGACCACACCTCACCTCTATATTTTTAAATCTATCAACATTTCTGATTTCCCTTAATGCTTTCATAGCATTCCGTGTTTCAGCATTCATGCATGAGAGCTTTCAGGATCTGCCTTGCAGATAACCATAAAGGATAGAGAAGAAAATGCTGATCTACTCTTGTCTTGAGGGATGCAAGAAAGATTGATATCTTCAGCTCTGAAATACCTTAAGCTTCCCTTTTTACCCTTCTGTTTCTTTTTATTTGCACAGCTGTGCATATCATCTGCTGATTTGAATTATCACACATAGCTTGTATAGCACTTTTCCAAAAAGTAGTTGAAGTCTTTCATACTCTCATAAGAACCTTGTAAAACAGTAAGCTTTCTCTTCCTCCTCCTTCCTATAGATCAAATATATGATGCATTACAGATTAGTTTCAACCAGATCTAGTTCTTGTCCTTAAGAGTCTGTAATTATATGTTGCTATGGAGAAGACAAAGCAAAAAGGAAGAGAAAATCAAGCAAACCAGGAGATTAATTTGCCCAAGTGCTGTTACATATCTTAGGGACAGAGGGTACAGTAAGATGAAATTTCTATAGAATACCAATATTTACATTTACATTTATACAGTTTTTCATAGTGCTTTATAGCCCTCTCTAAGCAATTTACAGAGTTAGCACATTGCCTCCAACAATCTGGGTCCTCATTTTACCAACCTCGAAATGATGGAAGGCTGAGTCAACCTTGATCCAGTCAGGATCAAACTCCTGGCAATTGGCAGAGTTAGCCTGCGATACTGTATTTTAACCACTGCGCCATCATGGCACAGAAGGTATGAAAAGCAGTGTATTGCAAAAAAGGAGAGGGTTTAGGTTATGGATTTTGTTTTCTTAGTTTAGACACAGAGAGTGAGGTTGGGAAGGTAAGTTTGCTAATCACCAAACATGGCAACGGATTTAGAGTAATGGTATTGGGAAAGAAAGGAATGGTGGACAATGTTGGCAGGACTCAATGTGTACCAGAGACCTACAACATAGTTATGTCTCTCTCTCTTCCATTTTATGACCATTTATGATCTTATCTTAACTCCAAAGAAGTGCTGGAAGCAGGGAGTGAAAGGGTATGTAAACCCTTGACAATTTTATTAGGAAATGGAGAATAATACAACATATAGAATGGGAAATAATGCAATTAGAAAATATTCAGAATGAATGAGACAAAGCAGAGATTAGAGCTCGTTTGAACTAATATTCCATGGAAATAGAATGTAGAAGGAGGTAGAGCTAGCAAAGGAATTGTTAACAGATAAAACTGACAGTAAAGAAATCTCAGCCCTGAAATAATCTCAGCACTGACAAAATCACCATCAGTCAATTGCAAAAGGCAGCTTTGCTTGGAAGAAGTTACATCCTGCAATGATATTTTCAACACCATCAAACCATATGTGCCTATCCCAGATCCTTGGGGGAAATGCCAAATCCAGTCTGAACCTCTGGCTGACTGTGCAAACCCACTGTTATAAATTACATTTATAAGGTGCCAATCTCCCAGAAGCTCTGGGCAGCTGGAAAAGAAGTACATGTAGAAAAGAGATTCAATATAATCCCACCTTGATTATTCATGGTTTAAGAATTGACAGAGGGAAACTCTGGCAGACTTTCATGGTTCTGTTATTTTACTCTACAACAGTAGAATTCAGACCTTGTAGTATATGATTACTGGTGTGGCCTACCCCAAGAGTGGTGAGACACAAGTAGCAGAAGATTCATCTGCACAAAGTGATGTGTGTCAGTATTGCTATTCCACCTAATATGATGCTAGTGGAGTAAGTGTCAATTTTGGAGCTTTAGAAAACTGAGATCCTACCTGTATGGTGATTGTGCCTATGGGTATTGCTGTCTGACACATAACCTCAGGAAGCAACGGATTCTTTCTATCTAAAAGTTTGATAATGAGTGGGATAAGGGTAATGAAGCTGAAAATCAATCCAGAAGAAAAGAAAATAAGCAGAGATACACTTGGTCGAATCTGGAATTAAAATTCAGCCTGTTCTGATGGGATATATTTTTAAAAAAATTTTTTTTTTTTTTTAATAAAATTGAAGATCCATATTGCCTTTGGTTTCCTAGATGGCAGTAGCAAGAAATATTTGCATTATTACAACTCCTGTGCCATTCTTGAGGCAGCTAAATTTGGCAAGAGTTACCCATACATTAATTACATTCCAGCTTGCCTACTGCAATGTGTTTTACTTGAGAATACCCTTGAGAAGTAGGCAGAAACCTTAATTGGTAATAAATGTCACTCCCAGGACAGCAGTATATGATGCATACATGAAAAGTTTGCACTAGTGGACTTCCAGTTTGATGTCGCTGCATGATCAGCACAGGAAAGTGGGCCTCTGCCCCCCCCCGCACATTGAATCCTCTTTCTTAGAGGGGCCCCCAAGAGGCTAAAGTCACCGTGTAGGGGTAACTGATAAGGAGGGGCACTCTGCTGGTCTAAGAGAGCGGTGGCTCTCCTGCTGGACCCAGGATTTCTTCCCTCTTTGCCAAAGATGAAGGCAAGGTGGCCATCACAGCTGCCATGAAGCTGGGACAGCTGAAGGAACCAAGATTGTGCTGAAGCAGTGAGAGTGGACAGTGATTGGAGCTGGGTGAGGTGATTTTTAACTTTTGTTAAGGATTTCCCTAGAAGAAAATTAATCCAGGAAAAAAGACTCTTTGGAATACTGTTAAGCGGTGATCAAAGAGTGACAGAGAGAACCCTAAAAGCTATAGAATATAGAAAAACTGGATGTACAAATTTGACTGACAGGACTCTAAATAGGTATTTTAAAGTGCTGGACATTTGACTGTTTATTGGATATTTTGTTTGAATTGATTTGAAATAACTGGCAGAATAATTCTAAATTGGATTTTTAATACTTTTGAAATGGGCTTTTAACATTGAGTTCTAAGATGAAGTGAATGGAGTTCTACTGGTGAATGGATATATACTATGTCATACTCCTATAAGAAGAATAAAGCCACCTTTGAAAACCCTGATAAAAGAAAAATAACACCTGGAGATCTACTGTACTATTTACTGTCCTATACTTATCTACTTTATGGTGACTAGAGGATGAACTTTGAAAACCTGGACGATATCTAATGGAATGACTTTGGAATATTGGAGCTAACTAGCAAATTAAAAAGTGAATTTAAAGAATTATTTGGAAAATTCCCTGGATTGTACAAATGGAATCTATTGACTAAGTGTGGGATATAAAGAACTATAATTATTGTATCTCCTGAAGAACAATATTAAGATCAAGTAATCTGCTGGCTCTGGGAAGTCAAAAAGAATAGACTCTAGAATGGTGACAGATTACTGACAGAACGTTGAATACTACTTGGACTTTTTAAAATAAGGCAAGATGGCTCATTAGGAAGAACAGGACTCAAAAAGAAATTATGATGCTACTCCAAAGTTTTTAAGACACGATGATGGGGAATTTCAGGGAGATAAAGGACTTATTACATGACATAACTGGAAAGACTGAAAATGTGCAACAAAGAACAATGAAGCAAAATAATAAAATCCAGGAAACAAGGGAGATAACTGTAAGCTTAGAGGATGAAATAGAACAGACTGTTGACACAACAAATAGAACAGAGAGGAAAGAAGGAGGAGATTATAAAGCTGGATAAAATAAAGTTGGGAGAATATATATTAGGAGGTAGGAAAATGGAAATGAATAAGTTGAAAGGTATTTTTGAAAAAAAAGACAGAGGATTTGGCAGACTTATGGGTAGACTGGCACCAAAAACAGTGGGGATGGAAATGATGGTTGGGTTGAATATGAAAGATGCAGATAAGGACCCAAGGGAGGAGTATGGAAGGCAAGTTAAAAAGAGAAGAAGTGAAATTTCCAAGAGGATGAGAGATGGTGAATATTCCCAATACCTTATAATAAGTAATTTCTTGATTATATTCAGGATTTCTATTGGTTACATGTACTGAGATAAATCTTTTTCCAGACAGTGTTGGTTACATAGTCCCACCTCTTTTCTTCTTCCAGGTGGCTGTTCTTAAAGTCTGACTTCAGAAGCCCTTCACAGAATTTATGCTAGGAAATGGAAAGTAATTAGCTACTTAGTAAGAAAATTGACATTTATAATATATATCGTGACAATAGCAGCACAAACATCACTTCACTTTCTGAGTTCATTAGTTCAGCAGTCAAAAGAGCTCCAGAGATATAGAAAGCCCTCATTCTGCCAATCTCTTTTTCCTTGTATTATTTAGTTAATAAAGAGAAAGGCAAGAGTTGAGCTTTATTCCTTGTGATTTTACGAACATGCCCATAGTTTTCTTGGAATTGGTATTGTTATGGAATGTGTGGATGACCTTGGGGAACAAGGGGAAGAGATGCTGCCAGGAAACAATCAGGTAAGACAGGCAGGAGCCCCTAGTGGCTTTGTGGTCAAAGAAAGAAATTTAGAAAGGACCACCTGCCCGAATGGCTCAAGTTAACACTGGAAGTGGGAAGTTTACACCTTCAGACCAGTGATGGGATTCAAATAATTTAACAATCGATTCGGTGCCCTAATAACCAGCTGGGTAGGTGTGGCTAGGTGGTCATGTGACTGGGTGGGCGTGGCCAACTCAACATCAGTCACATCATCTCACCCGGCCTCTCATGACCGTGGGGATGCTGCAAAAGTCATAGGTGTGAAAAATGGTCATGTCACTTTTTTCAGTGCCATTGTAACTTTGAATGGTCACTAAATCAACTGTTGTAAATCAAGGATTACCTGTACAAAAATACAAAAAGCTTCTTCGCTTGCAAAAAGCTGCTCTAAATACCAATCATTACATTAGAAATACCTGCAAGCCAGAGTTACAAATCAGGCAGGGTGCCAGACCACTTTTAGGAATTAAAATAGTCAAAATGCAATGATAATGATTAGAATGATTTCATCTAGTTTTGTTTTATGTCTACTTTACCTGGGTGGATTAACAGATGAAGAAGCAGTATGCCACTACTTTATTCCAAAGCTGCCTATCCAAATGTTAGCGAGATCCGGCTTTAGTAAATGTATAACTCCATGCAAGCTCAACCAGATGCTGCCACATATTGAGACATTTTATTTAATACTTGCTTTGACTTATCAGATTTGAACAGCTTATTTCTTTCTTTTTACCATTAGCAGCCTTGAGTGTCAATATGAATTTATATTCATGTGCCACCAGCTCACACAAATGTATGATACAATATTGAATTTGGGATAGTACCAATTTCTAGTATAGTTTTTTTTTAAAAATGATGGCTAGTCTAGAAAACAATATTTGATTTATTTTTTTACAATTTATGTATTACTAATGAAATGCACAATCATATTTTGTTGCTTTTATTATTAACTTCGTAATTTGTAAATACTGAGTTGCATAAATAAGAACTCAAGTTCCAGACAGAATATGCAATCACACATTTCCATGTTTTGGGGAAAAAAATAAAGAGGCTTGGAAACCATAATCTTCTTTTTATCTTACATTCAAAACAAATTGAAGATATGAATGATAATCATCCTATATATGTATGGCACGGAATCAGATTAAAAAGAGCTGGAGAAAGTCATTAAAATAAACTGCTATAATCCCTTTTTAAAATAATGTTAAGCGAAACCCTTTAAATCTGACAGCCTCCAGTGTTAAGAAATGGCTTAATAAATTATGCATTCAAATCACTGAATACTGACAAGCAGCCCAGTTGTACAAAGATAAATTAATATTTCCAGTTTGGTTCACTTAGAACAGTACCTTTTACATTTTTGTGTAATATTCCCTTTCCTTATTACAAGTTTGCCTCCTGTGACACTGAACTGCTTAACAGACTTGATAGTAAGGATTCATAGAAATGGGTTAAATTAATAACATTCCAGAATTCTTATGGAAACAAGAAAGTTTACCTCCAATGGCAGAGAGTAAACAGTTATTTTTTCCCCGAGAGCAATAATTGACAAGTATTAATATCCCTTACACTAAAATGAAAACACATGCCCTAGCTAGGAATATGTATGAATTCCTGGAAACTGAGAGAAATATCACTTATGCAATGTTTGTATTCACAAGATACATCACAGTGAAGCTAAATGAATAATGAATTCTGTCGGAAACAAGATCCATTGCATGGTCACCATGCTCATAGATTCTATTGTCTATTCTATCAGGGACATGATACAATCTACACGTCTAGTTAATAATGTAGGTACTTGTGGTGAATACAAGTTTAAGTCCCCCTTTTCATTCAAAAAGTCAAGTTGGTAGGTGGGACAACAATGCCTCCTCCCATTTTTCCTCACAATAAAAATAGGAATGTTGAGCTAATGTTGAGTGAATGACTGGCTTAATGTCACTCAGTGACTTTTCAGAAGTGAAGATAAATTTATTATTTATTTATTTATTTATTTATTTATTTATTTATTTATTTATTTATTACATTTTTATGCCACCCAATTCCTGGAGGACTCTGAGCGGCTTACAACATGGATAGCAATAGCACTCAGATTTATATACTGCTTATTATCAGAGCTTTACAACACTCCCCAAGCAGTTACAGAGATCATTTCACCGATCTTAGAAAGGATGGAAGGCTGAGTCAACCTTCAGCCTGGTGAGATTCGATCTAACAACCTGCTGAACAAGTCAGCAGAGACTGCATCCCTCACCCCCTGCCCCCCGTTGCCAGTCTAATAACTGAACCATTACAATTCATTAACCTAACCAGTATGCTAGACAATCCAGTAAGAGAATATCCAGATGCAGAACAGATTCTGAAAAATTATTAATTGGGTCACAAAACCCTGACACTTCTACAAAAGAGATTGGCCACATGCTGAGCCATCTGTGACATCACAGGATGACATCCATACATGGAAGGTGGGAGGGGAAAGATACAAAAAAAACCCAAGCAAAACTTGCTAACATTTGGATAAGAACCAAAATGAGATGGTAATTGAGACAAGCCCATATCATATAATAACAATAACACTAATAATGCACATTATATATATGATAAAATTCATAGACACTCAAGACCAGACTCAACAGCCACACTCATAACAATCTCCAAAAACACCCCACCAACCAAATTCCCCCCTGAAAACACAAACATCTGCACAACAGATCAAATAATACTATCCAACAGCCCACTAATGATGGTCCTCAAGTTCATTTATTAAGTATAATTATAGCTCTGAGGTAAAAACTATGCAGAAAACATGTGGTCTGAGAATTAATGGTTCTATATGTTTTGCCAGAGGGCAACAGTATAAAAAGATGGTGAGCAGAATGGGAAGAATCTCTGAGAATGTTGTGTGACTTCCTCAAACAGCGAGGTGCAAAGATGTCGTCTAGGGCTGGTAGCTGGAGCCCAATGATGTTCTGGGCAATTTTAATGATTCTCTAACAGCTGTGCAGCGGCTATCTGTGGATAGCCACCGCACAGCTGTTGGTTCAGAGTGTTTGCAGAACACCACGAAGATTTTGAAGGTGATCCCGCGCAGCATGCTTTTGACAGCGGATCAGGAAGCACGTCCACAAAGCGGGTAACCAGCGAACCAGGAGAAACCCATCCCTGCTTGTGCCCCTTCTACCACTTTTTACTTCCAGCATAATAAAGTTGACAGCCAGCTCTTTTAAAAAATTTAAACATCTGAATATGTTTATTTACCAATTCATGAGAAACTTTTCTTATCTAAAAAGGAGGCTGATCTAGAAAATGACAATAGAAATATATTTTTTGCCAGAGGTGCATTTGAATAATAAAATTCCACACTGAACATAAAAAAATGCTCAAATTAGTAAAATATCTGTTTCATCTTAGGTCATCTAAGACTTTCTGCATTCATGAAACAGTTAAGATAACACAAATTAAGCCCATAACAAACCTAATATTTTTGTAAGTCAAAATATAAACATTTAAATGAAATAAACCTAATCAAACCATGAAAAATCAGGGGTAGAACAAAATAAAAATAGAAATAAAATCGAAATAACCAAACTTGGGGGATAAACAAAACAAAAGAAAGTGCTAAGCAAATAAGAAATGCGGGGGAAAACAAGAATCTTCAAGAACTAGGATGAGATGAGATGAATTAAAAGTACAGAAGTTCCCATTAGCCCAGCCATGGTGGTCATTTCTTCCTTTAGGTATGAAATAAATAACACTGCTATTTCTTTCTTTCATATAATCAGAGTTGGTATTCAGCCAGTTCTCATAGATTTGGGGGAACCGGTAGCGATGATTTTGATTGGTTCAGAGAACTGGCAAATACCATCTCTGATTGGCCCTCCTTCTTGCCCCTTCCAAGAGTCTCTACGCACCCCTATTTGGCTGCCAGGATGCTTCAGGGAGGTTTTCTAGGACAAAAATGGGGCATGGAGGGTGCTGTGCCCCCCCCCCACATCCCTATTTGGCTGCCAGGAGGCTTCAGATGGCTTTCTAGGCACAAACCCGGGGTGCAGCGGCCCACTCAGTCACATGACTGCATAGCCACACCCACAAGCCACGCCCACATAACCAGTTGTAAAAAACAT
>JANHGC010009048.1:21577-33540 GCA_027560395.1 Boaedon fuliginosus
GGTTTAATACTTTTAAAACTCTGTATGTTGTTGTCCAGCAGAAGTAAATCTGGGAAAAGATGCTGGATTGGACTTAACATCATGGCAACATGGCAGCTGAATAATCTCTTAGTAGTATATCAGGTAGGGAGAGGCCTGGAATGGGCGAAGAGATACAGGGCAGCGGTGGGGGTTGGGGGGATGGGCTGAACTTGTTTTCAATGTACCTTATTCTCATTTCATTGGACATAGATCTGAGTCCTGATTGGATTTGGCCCTCCTGTTATTTCCATCTGCCATCCGCATTAGGCTATCTGGAAGCATTTCAGCAGCCCCTAATACAAATATTTAGAGCAAGTACAGTCTAAATTTTGCAGAGTACCCTTAGTTGCTGGCAAGATACATATTGTAGTTATGTATTTTCTGCAAATTGAAATGAAATGATGGAATCACCCAATTTAAATGTTCTAAACCACCGTAAAGTCCATGCAAATACCTTTTCCTTCTAAGGAAAATAATGAAGAGTGACTAGCTTGCAGGTATTTTAACAGAGGTGGGTACATAAAAGTGATTATCCATCCATTGTAACATTTCTGAAATTATGTTTTAGAATGCCCATGAAATGTAATAGAATTGCCACAAAAGTTATTAAACTTCTGGGCATTTACAATATTAAAATTTTCACACGGAGCAAGCCACAGATGTTTTATGGGATTTTCTACAATTGGCTTAAATGGAAGAAATAAGATATTCCTGTTGGGAAAGGAAAATGTTTTTCACAAAGTAAGCAGCAAAATCTAACTAGTATATATATTGAATGTGATAAACATACTGCTTTGATTTATTTCAAAGAATCCATTAAATATCTCTTTGGGTGTTTTTTTCTTCCTGATTATTAGTTGTGTTCCTTTATAAACCAATTAATTTGAGCAGTATTAGATGTCAGTGGATTAATTTTGTATCATCTTTTCCAAGATTATTTGTATTGTTTTCTTCTTCCCAGAAACAGAAAGAGATGTTAGTCTTATAAAAGTTCTGTGACTTAGGTTAGGCTACTGAGAGTGATGAGTTTCCTGGCCAATTGAAATCTGAGTCTTGCGCATGATCTTCATCACTCATCCTACTGACCCCTCTGGGGTCTAAGACAACTCAGTGCAGCCAACTCAGTGTGGCCACCTCACAAGAGTCAACACACTGTAGCCAACTTGCCATGGCCAACTTGCTGTAGGACAAGAGTTACACTAATAATGAAGGAAAGGTGCAATAGAATTATTTTTAAAAAAAGATGCAAAAGAAGGGACAAAATGAAATGTGAATGACAGAAATTAAAATAATTTTTAAATTATTTTAAATACTTAAATTGAATTGTTGAATTGTCCCGCAGCAAGTTGTCCCACGGTGAGTTGGCCATGGCAGCTGCACCAAATTATTCCATTCTGGACCCTCTGTCCCAAGCTACGATAGTCATCTCAGTACAACAGTTTTTTCTGTCTGGTCTTTTTGGTTTTTAACCCTGGGAAAGAATTGAGAACTCCCCTACTCTTCCTATTCACTGCCTAAGAAACTGTTTTCACCTCTTCTGAACCTAGAGAAGTATAATCTGGTGAAATTGGATGGACTGCAATGGTATTTGCTAGAGAAAAATGAGAAAATGCAGGGCAATTGCTGAAATGAAAAGTACTAAATGGATGTTGGGAGTAATCAAGAAGGATCAGGGAGAAAGTTGAGAAATGAGACATTGTTTCTTTCAATTTGCACCTATCTGTAAAGCTTGACGAAATCTAGGCTAACAGCAGAATTCAAACATGACAGGAAAGAACAGTGCGCTCAGAGGAAGAAATTCATTGGAAAAACATATCTTGCTAAAGTTCAAAGGAAGACCAAAAAGAAGCACTTTTGAATTCTATATATGGACAATTCAAACCCCACTAACACGAAAAATCATATCCACCATCAAATGTGATAAAATTTAGGCAAATTGATTTTAGTCAAGGGGGGCAATAGGGACTGAGTTTTTATTTTAAAGTTAAGATGCTCCACAACCCAATAAAACACAGGCAGATAAATGTGACTTGAAACTGTGACATATTCATCACTTGATTCTGTTTCAGACCACACATTCGCCTATAATTTCGTCCTTCCTTTCCTTCCTTCTTTCTCACTCATCTACATACACACACGCTTCTCAATTTTTGAGTGCTCAATTAAAACCCCTTCCTTTTTATATCATAAATGATAGAGAGAAAGAGATGATAGACGATAGATATACATGCAGGTATGCATTTATGTTTTCCTCTCATATTTCCTCTTTCTTTCCCCGCTGGTCCTTTGCTTCCAAGGAGTTCAATGCCCTTGTGCAATTTTACATCCTTTGAAGTTAAGCTATGGAGGACTACTGTCTCTCCCCTTCCCCTTCCCTTCCTCCTCCGTCTCCCATGGTGTCAGCTGGCACGGCACAGCCTGTCTTCCATTCAGTTGTGTATGTCTGGGTATATGTATTTCGCAGCCTGTTAGGTACCTTCAACTCCATCAACTGAAAGATTAAGCAGCAGCAATAATAAAAAATTTAAGGCACTTTAAGGGAAAGAAATTAGATTTAATGACTTTGGAGAATGCAGCACTTAAAGCTGCCAATCATGGGTATGCAAAATATAAACAAGTTTGGAAAAGGATTCTTCAGCTAGCCTGGGGCCCTGATCCTAAGCAATTCACATGGAGGCACTGCAGTTAGGACTGTTATGAGGAAACAGCAGTATTACAGTAGTGTTTCCTACATCCAATACACCACAAGGATGTTTGCATGTGCATGTTGTGGACATCCACATACTTGTGAATCTGGAAATTTTACAGGCATGTACATGTACAAAAAACATCTTAAATCCATTTGAGCTCTGGAAATGCATCTATGCAATTTTACTGGCAGCCATACAGGAGTGATTTCATTTTGCTATTTGTCCAGGATGTTTTTTGACTTCTCAGTCTAAATAACAGCCGTAGAAATCCCAGGTGGTCCTGAGCATCAACCTGCTTTTTCCTACCTTTGCATTACACGCTTGTTTCCCATAGCAATCAGATAAGTGTGCACTAAATAACCTAAGGGCTGAAGCAAAGGAAGTACTTTACATCAAGTGATGGATACATTGCAACCCAAATGATTCACTTTCCATGTAGAACCTCAACATTGCTACCCAAATAATTCACTTTCCATGTAGATTCTCAGTGTGTTGTATTGAGGCAAGATGACCATAGACATTGCCTGTGCTGCTATGGCTCAGGCAGTCTTCCTGACTGTCTCACCCACAAGTGCCCTTACTCAGGTCAAGATAGTAGATGCCCACACTCAGGTCAAGATAGTAGAAGGTGGCAGTGGTGTAGCATGGAGGAGTGGCCTTCCTACCTTAGCTGGCTGGTCCTTTCAGGCTTCATCAGTTAAGCCACAAGGGTACATGTTGTCTATGTCAACCCACAGCTGAAAAACTTTCATTCATCAAATGATGACTAAAAAAACCTGTAAATGAACAGTTAGGGAATGTATTTTCCTCCTTTCCTCTCTCCCAATTGGTCCTGAGGATCATAAAAGTTATAAAACTGTATCAAAACTGATCAATCCTCGTATCCCTCTTTTCATAGACTATATGCCCATTGTAAGCAATATCACTCTCCTAATGAAAGCTATACACACACTTTTCCTAATCAATGTGAGTTGTTACCTTCTTAGTATTATTGCCCTTCAAATGGCAATTTTGGTTTGCAGCTTAAGGTGAGTTACAGCAGCAACAGTAACTTCATAAAAGTGCATGTTAGAACATTAAGAGGAAATCCATGGACCTTCAAAGGTTGAAAAATGTAGATTTACTGAATTACAGTGGCCTGATTTTCACACAATACAAAATCAATGCCTGGGTTCAGATAGCACTCTAACTGCTCTGGCGTATAGCTAATTAAGCAGGAGAAAGAATGTAGTCAGAGAGAAACATCAAAGTTAGGAGTGTATTATTTTTGAACTACTGCTTGTGAGAAAAAGAAATGAAGACTCAATTGTATTTAGAAACAAACTCTGTTACCAAGTAAATTACTCATGTTAAATTTATTAGTTTCCATTTGATTGTATGCCTTATGAGAAATGGCTTATGCCAATTAAATATATGGACAAACTCCCTTTATAATAAAATTTTATTTATATTAATGAAACCTAAAATATAAACAGCTGCTGAAAAAGACAAATGAGTGGCAAGCCAAGCAGATCCTTCTTCTCTTAACTGCTTATCCACACTGCCTGGTTGCTCTTTTACCAGAATGGATCAGAAACATTTTTGGAAGGCCGGAACAAAAATTGCTTTACACAATTACAAATGTGCCTACTTTTAGTGTAAGTATAATTTTATCCCTTATGTTGCCTTGAAATTAGGCATATTGTATGCATTACTTCTTTGCAGTCTAGCCCTGCAATTTATTGGCTACTTAACAGAAGAAAAAATGCCCCTTCAACTGAATCAATACTATAGTTCCCCTGTTCTGTAATATTTCAGATATTTCAAAACTTTCAGAACTGTTCAGAGCTTCTAGAGGTACTTTTATCAGCAATGCTATAATAGCACAAAGCTTGTAAGTTTTGTTTTGTAAATACATAAAACCTGGTAGATTTTTTAAAAAATAGTATCTTTCCCGCCTTGAGTGACCCACTTTCCCCTGGGCTTTTATTTTATTAAAACCAGTTGTGGATCATTTTATCATTTCACTTGAGGGGACAGGATTTCATCCCCATTTCTTTTCACCTCAAGTGATGGGAGAAATAATGAAATGGTTCGCTAAAAGACATTAAAAAAATAGTAATAAAGTCCAAGAGGTACCTCAGGAATTAAAAAAAAGTAATAAATATTAAGTTAGGATTCAAACCAACAACTTTTTCTTTGCAAGGCAAGTGCTATAACCACTGCATTATTGTAATTTAATGGATAAGAGTAAATCTAGATTATAGACAAGCGGTGATAAGAAAGGATTTTTGAAAATGTTAATCTAGTTATTGCACATGCTTCTTGATGTTTTAATGTACTATAAATTCAATTTATAGTACTTTCAATACATAAATTTTGTATGTATGTATCTATTTATTTATGTGCATGTATGAATGCATGCATGTGCATGAACACACACACACACAATCCAATAAAGCCTGACCATAGAAAGGAAAACTATTGGTGGTAGGATGACACAAGAGCAGGACAAATTGTCCCCTGGGAGAATACGGTAGCTATTATGAAGTGTCAGCCTAGACAGAATTTTCTTAGAATCAGGTAGCAAAGCACAGGCCAAAAAGACTGCTTAAGAGCTCTCAGCTTCAATGCTGCTGTTATTTTCTTTCTTCCAAGTTCGCCTTTTTAAAAACCCAACAATTTTTGATTCCATTTATGAAGCAATTTACATTTTTGGTTGGTTCTGCATATTTTAAAAAATAAAATAGACAAATTCTTAATCATCCCTGCAATATATCCTAAATTATAATTGAATGAATTAACTGAATATTTAATTCAAGGTCAATGGCACCCACATAGAATTCAATGTTCAGTATATTAATTCAGTTGATATTAGTCCATCAAAATCAATCAGACTTATTTCAGAGAAAAAATATTTAGGACAGGAGTAAAATATTGTTTCTTTTTTAGAAGTCATATACAAAAAGTAAGGAATTATTCGGTCCCCCCATCTCAAAGCATTCATTACCTCTTCTATGCCCACCCCATGTCAGAGTATCTCCACTCTCTTCAATGCTTCAGATCGTTTAAACTTTATTAAGAGTTCTGCTTAGCTCAAAGGATTCTCTAGTTCAGCACCCCATTTATGTAATAGTTATTTCTCAGCTTGTGCATTTCTTTACAGACATCTTATTAACTCAGCTGAGCATGAGCACACATGTTAATATCCTGCCACAGGAAAGTCCTATTAGCCACCTCAGTTAGTAGTCATATCCTCCAAAATTTTGCATAATCCTTTACAAAACTGCCCACGATGTGTTTAGGAAAAGGGAATGGGTAAGCAATCAGAGTTCCTTGCCCAGAGCCCTCTCTACTCTGAAAGAGTTGGTAATGGTCAGAAATAAATGAAGGCACAGAGGAAGTGTTTATGTACACAGTGGACAAAATCTAAACTTCCTTTCTCTCCCATATTGTCAGGCTCAAAAGACCAAGTTCACATTTGAAGGTTCAATTAAACGGATGTATTGCTAAAAGCCCATGCACAGGAATCTTCTCAACTAGTGATGGATAATTGGATAAGACTTGCTTAAAGATACGAGTCAACAGAACACAAGGGTGGAGTTGGACTCAGTTCTCTTGCAACTAGGTAAGGATTCTAGGCTATTCCCCTTTTTCACTTCACCCCCAGGTTCTATCATTCCTTCTCCTACATATATGCTGTTCACATTATGAAGTTTATAGTGAGCTTCTGTTGTAAGTTATGAGTTAAAAAGGTGAATTATCAAATTCTTGGTGATGCACATAATTAGCACATGACCCAATTCAATATAATAAAACATTCTGTTGGATGCTCCATAGAAAGACCCTTAAAAGAGGCACAAGATAATCTTCAGATGGTGATTCATTTGCCTTTCCCTTTGCCACCTTTACTGCCCAAGCAAGGCAGCCAGCTCTCTGCACCTTAGCCATCTTTGGCTAATGAGAGTCAATTTGCCTGATGTTAATATGTTTTTCTGTATCCAGCTCAGAGAGCAGGAGTTAACAACTGTCGCTTGCTACCTGTCCCCATGGAAAAGCAATGGTACAGCTGAGTGAAGAAAAT
Source organism: Boaedon fuliginosus (assembly GCA_027560395.1). Lineage (NCBI taxonomy): Eukaryota > Metazoa > Chordata > Lepidosauria > Squamata > Lamprophiidae > Boaedon > Boaedon fuliginosus. Next base: position 28,352 of record JANHGC010009048.1, read on the forward strand.
CCAGAAATCACTGTACTTTATAGCAATAATACCTTCTGAAGAAAGGTAATAGCCCTATGCGCCCCACAAGAGATGCTTAATGAGAATTGAACCATGGAGGGGTGAAAAATGAATGTAGCAGACCAACCCTAATGGAAGAAGACAGTAAAGCTTCTCTGCAGATTATTAGGAATTTAATCCTCTGTTGTTATTGTTGTTATTTTCCCCATACAGAACATTCTGATATCAGGGAAGGCAGTAGTAAAAATAATCCTTGAGATAAAATAGTTAATTAGTTGCTATTGTGTCAAGCTTGACTTCTAGTAATAGCATAGACAAATACTTGCCACCACAATCTGGACACAGTGATACCTTTTAGCTCCTCCAAGGACAATCTTATGAGTTCTTTGATCCCATCTATCCAACTTAAGGCTTGTCCGCCTTTCTAATTTGTTGAATCTTGCCAAGGTTATTATATGCCCATGTCACATGCTCAAAGTATATGAGTTTCTGTTTGCTAATGATTGCCTCAAGGGAGCAGTATGCCTTTAATTTGATTCAGGACTAACCATTTTTTCTTGGGAGTTAATGATATTCTTATTAATTATTTCCTAATCAATAATTCAAATGCTTTTTTCTCTCTCTTCTTTCTTTCTTTTCCTTTTTTCTTTCTCTTCAGTTTTCACAGCTATACATTGCCATTGGAAATCTATCTATATCTATCTATATCTTCACTGCCAGATGTAAATTCATGAAGCACATTGGTTATGTTACTTTGCCTTAATAACTGACATTTACCCAGATTACTCATTATTCATTTTTTACTTTCCTTACTTTCAGTTTACAAAATAGTGTCGGTTTCCAATACCGACTCCATCTATCACATATCTTTTAATTCTGTCAATTTTATAATTTAGTCAAGGTGTCTATTAAGCAACTATAGGAAAAAACATGTGCCTTTGTCCCACCCCGCTCCCTATTCTGAATCAGATACTCCAAATTCACATTCTTACATTAGCTTCTTGCTCATTGTAAAGATTCCTCAAAATTATCAGATTTTCTCCATCAGTGTTAGCTATCTGATCTGAAAATGGCTTATTCGTTTGACATTTTTCCCTGTATGAAAGGCTCTGTCTTTCTTTGCAGGATCTTGATTGCTCAAATGTTTATCTCAGTTGAGATTTGAAGATGGCATTTCATCCAACTCTAGGGCTTAAATCCTGCACATATTGACTACAGCAAAGGTCCCTTTCATGTGTTTTTTTGGGGGAAGATAGTAGATAGGAAAGAAGGAACCATAGTTACATATGCTGGGTTCTTTTTACTCCTTTCCCCACTCAACTAGTGTGATATTCAGATGTGCATTGATTTGGATTGAACTTGCAAGTTGATATTTTTCCCTGTCCTATTTATTTATTTATTTATTTATTAAACTTATATGCCACCTATCTCATCTAGAGGTAGCTAAAGGTGGCTTAGAATCCATATAAGTAACAAGATAAAACATTAAAACAATAAAACACTAAAATTGACTTAAACATTAACAGAAATGATAAGGAAGAGAACAAGATACATATTCACACGTACACACGCACACACTAATCACAATCTCCATCTACCCAAATTGCTAGGAGAAAGAATCCCTTTCATGTTTGCAGTAAATTTCAAGTATTTTTAGTTCTGCCATCAATATTTCATGAAGAATATAGCATCAACTACCCAAGAGCTGGAGAGAGAGAGAAAAAAACCAAGAGACTCTTACATCTATGATTTGCCTGTCTTAATTTCTCTTCAAGGCCATTTAACTATATTGAAGGCCGCATCTGTCCCAACTGCTACTACTTTCCTCATACAACAGAGTTCATATTTTACTTACATACCAGAATTCGTACCTCATGCTCCAGCCAGTGTGGTAACCCCAATTAGCTCAAAATCAGTTGTATGGAAGGAGTCATTCATGGCAATGACCCTTTCTCCTTCCCCAGTTCCCTTGGGTGTAAGAACTTGGCTTGCCAATCCAAGTTGGCTTTTGGAGAATTAACTTTCAGGAGAAGGATGGTGGGGGTGGGAAGATTCCAAACCACACGCCTAAACAAGGCACCAGTTCCCCTTCTTTTCTTCTCACTGTCCTTGTTTTTTGGAATCCAAAGGATCCAGGAATTTTGTTTTCCCCTACCTGGCACAGAGCCAGGTACTAAGCTAACTAAAGAAGCCATGAGATAGCAAAATTCAAGACTTGTCAGGTTGATCAGGTATACCCAAAATGGAAAAATACTGCATCCTATTCTTTGAGGCTGAAGACAAGAATCACAGGGTAGATTCTAAATTCAGGATCATCAGTTATTTAAAAGAAAGAACAAAAAGAAAAAGGTGAATCCTGCACCACTTCCACATTCCTGCTTCTTTTTCATAGTAGCCAGCCACATGTTTAGACTGGATTTCACATTTTTATTCATGAATCCACTTACTGAGTCCAGGACCTAGAACAGGCTGATGTTGTCTGATAGTATTAAAAGTATCATTTTAGGATGTAAGCTGTTTAAAGTAAAGCTGCCTTTTGCAATTGACTGAGGGTGAATTTTGTCAATGCTGATGATGTTCAAGTGGTGATCCAGATGTTTTGGGATTGTACCCAAAGCACCTTTTTATTATTAGTGCTACCTTTGCTTTCTTTGGCCACAGTCACTCTACTTCTATTAAAGGTAAAGGTTCCCCTTGCACATACGTGCTAGTCGGTTCCTAACTCTAGGGGGCGGTGCTCATCTCCATTCCAAAGACGTCTCCATGGTCATGTGGCTGGCATGACTATACGCCGAAGGTGCACGGAATGCTGTTACCTTCCCACCAAAGGTGGTCCCTATCTTTCTACTTGCATTTTTACATGCTTTCAAACTGCTAGGTTGGCAGAAGCTGCGACAAGTAATGGGAGCTCACTCCATTACGCGGCACTAGGGATTCGAACCACCAAACTGTCGACCTTTCTGATTGACAAGCTCAGCGTCTTACTCACTGAGTCACCGCATCCCTTATCTACTTCTATTAGTAGGTCTTTATATTTTGTGGTTTTTTTCCACTTCTTTCTTTTCTATTCTGTGTATTGTAACATCCAATTATTATTGCTATTGGTATTTGTTATTTTGGTATCATAGTAAAATGTAAAAAAATATATGTTGCTTTAATGCACTTGAACCACTAAGATGTAGTGCATGTTTACTCAAAGGCTTTGCTTTAAGGAAAATCATTCAGACTTACCGAAGGTTGTCCCTTTTGCATTGGTTCTAACTGGGGAACAATGCAATTTCTAGTCCATGGACAGATAACCATTTTTTAAATTATAAACTTCTGAGCTTTAATATAAATTACAGCAGAAAAAACCAAGCAAAACTCATTTGCAGTCCTTGAGACAAAGTAGAACCAAACTAGATTTTCACTGCAATACTACCTCTGAACTGATTTCCCATTTCCACACAGGGAAAAAAAAAAGAGTTCTGCTTTCTGACAGGACATGTCATATTGTCACAACTCAGGCACCACACCAAAGTATCATCACACACCAAAGCAGAGCATAATATGGTTGCGATATTGTCAGGAATGGACTCGCCCCAGACCTCTTCATACCTTAATATAGGCTGTTCCAGTTGAAGCCCTCCAGGTAAAGGCAATGGAATTTACAGCCAGGTCATCTGGGGCTGCATTTGCCATGAAAATTTAAAAAACAGATTCTTGAACATGGAAATTAGCTTCTATGAAGCACAAAAGGGAAGCGCTTCATACAGAGGAGTAGCCATGGATAGTATAGAGTTCATCGATCTGAGCCAAACTAAATATACTCAGGTTGATGGGACATTTACCCCTTTAAGCATAATCAGGATCTCTCTTCCAATGAATCTGTTGAGATCATCAACCAATCTGATTTTCCCCTTTTATCAAAAAAAAAAAAAATCTAAACTAAGCAGACAGGTAAGGCTATGGGTGAAGAGAAAGTGCAAACAATGTAAGAAAGTGATAAAATTGACACAGGCAGCATTTGTGATTTTTTTTTAAATCTGAAAGTACCGGTAAACTTCATAAATAAAGAAAAGAAATATACTCCACCCTAATGCTTTCCTTTGTTCCTTTTTCCTAAAACATCATTGCCTAGTATGGGAACCCAGATCAGGTTCCTCTTAGACCGTTGCACAAACCCAAGTTCTGCAAAAGGGGATTGAGGAGATTCGAAAGCAGAGCACACTGAAGCAGCATTCCCTCTTAGAAGCAACAACTTACTGTAGCACATGAAGCAGCTTTAAAGAGGTATACCGTCAAACCTTTGAAGCAAAGCACGGAGATCTTAGCAGTATTAATGTGTTAGAATTTCTGGCCGGATACTACTAACCAAGTTTGCTAGTTGAAAATATTGCATTAGGGCCTGTAAAAGGGAAACAGTCATAGCACTCTCCATTCCAACTGACATCTTCAAACAAATGGATGTAGAAAGAAAAATCTGTCTTTCTCAGTATACTGAGTGTTTTGGAGAGTTACAATGGATCAATTGTTGCTACATACTCTGAATGCAGTAGCAATAAGAAATGTCAAAACTACTCAGTTGAATGTCAGAGACAATGAAGGTATTTCCCAGCTTATAGACATACAATAATCTAAACAGATACAAGTCTACATATGAATTGTGCTACGTTCAAACAAGCATGAGAAAGTAGCATGGCAATCACCTCAAGCCACTGTATGGTGATGTCTATTCTAGAGCTGTGCAAATCAGCAGTGAGATTATTTGCCTTGGGGATTGGAAAAGGTGTGGCTGAAATCAAGTCTGTGATTCAAGAGGCAAAGACAAACAGTCCTGATGCATGCTATTTCAAGATTCCGTTTTCAAATATCATGCATAGGCAATGATGGACAAGCACTGAAACATTTCTAGCTGCTTCGTTTCTGAAAGAACAAAATGAAATAACAGGAAATGTAACCCCTTTAGAGGACATTAAGTCTGCCTTGATTAGATGGATACAGTACCTTCAATTACTACTACTATTACTACTACACGCACACATTCAAAATAGATATAGAATCTACTGTAGAATAGGTATAGAATAGATGGTACCTGGCTCTATAGCAGTAACTGAGAGACAGGTCTTGGACTTATTTATTTATTTATTTATTTATTTGATTTATATCCCGCCTCTCTTCCCCAGACGGGGAACTCGAGGCGGCGTACA
>JANHGC010009050.1:14596-28894 GCA_027560395.1 Boaedon fuliginosus
TATTTTTGTACAGGTAATCCTTGACTTACAACAGTTCATTTAGTGACCATTCAAAGTTACAATGGCACTGAAAAAAGGGACTTATGACCATTTTTCACACTTACAACCATTGCAGCATCCCCATGGTCATGAGAGGCTAGGTGAGAAAAAATACCCCCTGACATCAGTGATGTTGAGTTGGCCAGTCCCACACAGTCACATGACTACCTAGCCACACCCACTAAGCCACACCCACAGAACCGGTTGTTAAAAAATTTGAAACCCATCCCTGAACTAGCCATTATAACAACAAATCTTTCTGATCCACAAAACCAAAGTCAAAGTTTCATTGTTTTTTCATCAGAAGCACAAGATCCAGATGTGATATCCCAATGAAAACAAATTTTCCTCTTTGAATAAAATAATCAATTTAACCATTCTTGCTTTATTTAGTCCTTAGAGTATATCTTTAATGATGCAAGTAGTTTGGCTAGATTTCTTTCTGTGGGAGAGGAACAATAAAGAAAAGAAAAAACTCAAGGGTATCTTTCTTGGTGTTTGATGTCTTACAGTTCCATCACCCTCTGATTGGAGAAGTTGAAGCAGAGTACTTCAGTGGGCTAAATTCATGAAAGATAAAATAGGCTCCTTCAGGTTCGATCCCTTATTCTCTTTTACATGGCAACTGGATGCATTTTGTAGCCCGACTGAAGAAGGGCATCATAACAAACACACACACAAACACATTTCTGTAAGCTGTCACACATATTAGCCATGTATTCACAGACATTTAATAGGTAGAAAAGGAGAAAACTCAACCCATCATAGTTTGAATTAGTCCTTTTGTTTGTGGTTTCCCTGACTGCTGCCCAGGAGCCTTTCTTCAAACTTAGCTCTTCAGCTTAAAAAGACAGTAGTGAGGGGAATATTTGCTTCTCTTCTGACATCCCTTCTGTCCTGGCTGCCAGACAACTTGGTGCTGCTGTGTTTGCTTTATGTTAGGCTGTAATACAAATAACACTCATTGTTCACGAGATGCCCCTCAGCCAAGCGATTCATCTTCCTTAGTTCCTTGGGGCACTTCAGCTGAGGTACATCTTGGGAGGAGGTAGCAAGTGTCAGTTTATATGTCAATCTAAGAACAAAATTCAAGAAGAATAGCAGCTGAAAAAAATAAAGCGGGCCTGATTTTAGCACAGAATCAAGTTGATTTAATTCCATTGATTTTTAAAATATTGGCATTCAAATTGGTTAGACTGCATGGAATAATTTGGCATCTTAAAAAGATGAATGCTTAGAACTCTGCAGTATAGTGTAGGGCTTTTAAATTTACTGTTCATGGCAGTTATTTGAAACTTGAAAAAGTACAGGTTTTTCACATTTAGAAATGTACTGTACATTCTGTAAGGTATTCTGAGTGGTATGCAGAAAAGAAGCTGTCTTCTAAGAGTTTATAAAATTGCACTGGTCCCCAATGAGAGAAGACATTTTTAATCTCTTGAATGAATATTGAATTAAGCACTTCTTAAAAACCCATAATATTTACCCCAGGGAGCAGGCTCTAATATTGCTTCTCTCCTCTAGTTTATATTAGGTATTTCTGGTCATACTCTTTCCCAAACACAACTAATGTCACAGAAATTTATTTCACAATTGATCAACAAATATAGAATCTTATACTGCTTTGTTGGCCTACTTCTGTGATCACCTGTTATAACAGTGATTACTTATATATGTGTGTGAAATATGGTTGGAAGTAAACATTAACTGTCCAGAGATGATGATGATGATAATGATAGAAGTAGAATAAAAAAGAGAACAATAGTAACAACAACAACAACAAAAATCCACTTAGGCATTAATTTCCATGTTTTTTTTCCTTTTCCCAAATCTCATGTTTTAGGGAATGAAGCTGCGATCACAGGTGAAGTTGGGTGTCAGTTATCATATACCAAAATGGCACTCAAACTCCAGAGTAAGGTTTTGTGAATAGAGAACCATGGGTACTCAGGTCTGCCTGAAGAATTTGTTGCCTGAGGTCAAAGGCAAGCAATTTTACATACAAAGTAATGAGATTGAGATACTTCAGCCCAACCGCTCCAACCTCTTCCACCTGAATAGAAAGGAAACTACCGAAACAGTTCCTAATTGACAAGATAATTTTGGAAAACTCAAATGAAAGAAGACCAAATTGAATGTACAAGAAGGCATTGCTCTGACCCCACATTCTGTGATTTTGAAGAAAAAAAATCACCTTAGCTATTAAACAGCAAAAATGCTAATAAACTGTCACATTTGCTTTATAGGGATGATTTGCAGTCTTATGGAAAATCAGAAATTGAAATTTAGTCATTGATTTAAATTATTTAAAAATGAAAATGAAAAACAAAATATAACAGTTTTTAATACTAATATAAATCAAATAACAATGTATGACTGCAGCAGGTGTGTGTGTGTGTGTATAGTATATACTATATAGTATAAAAATTATACAGTATTAAATACATAACTTGTTATACGAGAAAAAAAAGCTATATGGTAAAGAATGTCTATGGAGATTCTCAGTCATCCAGGGCATGATTGTCCCAAAGTTGCATTTTTAAGAGGCAACTGGACTTTCTGGTTTTTCTTTGACGATGTTTCGCTTGTCTTCCAAGAATGAGCTATGAAGAAGCTGAAGATTCTTCTTGGATGAGAAGCGAAACATCTTCAGAGAAAAAACACTATAAACTGTACTAGCGAGTAAAAAAAACCCCAAACACTAAATACTTAAGTTGTATTGTCTATTTAGAGATACTGGTCCTGGTTTAAAACACCTACTACTATGGTGGCTCCTAACCAATGCAGCACACTAGGTAATGTCAATCCATTTTTCTTCATGACTTAAAGTGGGCGATAAATTATTCACAAAATGCAAGAGAAAGCAACAATCATTCATACGCTCTTTGTAAATCGAGGCATATGTGGTTTGAACTGTGTTATTTGCATTCGGAACAAAAACTAATACTGTATTAAGAGCCATTTAAAATTAATGTGTGGAAACAGCATGAAAGACTGGGAAAACAGTCGTAAGGAGAGTAACGGTGTAGAAGCAGGATCACTATAAATGCTGTTCTTTAGAGATGGACTTCAATTCTGATAATTTCTAGCCACTAGGCCAAAGGCCAGACTAGCTAGAAACTATGGAATTATAGGGCGACATATCTGGGGGGGCACTAAGCTGGGAAAGACAACCCTATAGAATTGAAACTGAGATATCCTAGTGGTAAGGTTTTGATACACCTTCTTGTTGAAATAACTTTCATAACACAGGGCTCAAGAAACTGAATGCAACTAACATGTAGCTGGTCCAACCCATGTTCATAGTTCCAGGGAGATAGTAAATCTATTGTCGAATTAAGTCAAATGTTTTTAAAGAAAAAAAATGCATCTGAAGAAGCCAAAGTAGCCAGGATCACACATAACACTAAACCAAAAATATACCAACCATGTTAAGAGTTTAACATTATATGTGAATTAAACATTTTAGTTTCTGATAGGCTATTATAGATGTGTGGTATTCACTGATTGCTGGGCCACAAATTGTGGACAAATGCCATTGAGAATTAAAAACTAGTTAGTTGCTGCTGTTATCTATTCCGAATAGAGACTATAGGCTCATAAAAAGGGAGTTAGAGGAAAGAGGCTACCTGTCTCTTGTTCTGCTTGTAAAGGAGCCCTTTTGTTTATCATTAAATAAGACGAAACTCATTTTCTCTCTAAAAAGTCTTATAAAAGGACTATGGCTTAATTATTTGTGTTTTGTTCCATCTTCAGGTTGCAATATATTTGCTTTAAAAGGAAGAAAGGAGAATCCTAACATCTTGTCAAAAGTGAAGCAAATAAGTTATGTGCTAAGAACAGACACCATACAATCCCGTTCTTCAATCTTCCTTTTTTCCAAACTGGAACTACAAACTGCTTTGCAGATTAAAACACAAGTTTGGAAGTGCCATCTTTAGAACAAAACGTCCATTGAAAGATGTGGCCGGAGAGAAGAACATTTGAATTTATTTTGTGATAAAGAAATAGAAATATAAACTTACCATATTTTTCGGAGTATAAAACACACTTTTTTCCTCCCCAAAAGAGGGTAAAAATCTGGGTGCGTCTTATACTCCGAATGTTGAGTACAGGAGGCCGAAAATGCAAGCTACGGAGACCTCAGGAGCCCAAAAACCGGGCCGTTTTCGCTCGTTCCCATTGCCCTGGGAACTCATTCCACCGCCCCCAGAAGCAACCTAGAGGCAAAAACGGATCGTTTCTTGGCCAAAAACAGCCATTTTCGTCCATTCTTTTGCCTCTGGGGGTGGGGGGGAGTGAATAGCAGGGCATGCAGATGAACCAGGAAGCAAAAGCACTGAGCAAAAATGACCGGTTTTGGCCAAAAAACGAGCTGGTTTTGGCCTCTAGAATGCTTCTGGGTGTGGGGAGTGAGTCCCCATGGTATGCAGATGCCCCAGGAGGCCAAAAACAGGCCCGTTTTTCATGTCCCCCACCTCCAGAAGATAGACACAGAGTGAGAGAGAGACAGACACAGGGAGAGAGAAAAAGAGTTGAGTGATAGACAGAAAGAGACAGAGAGAAATAGAGAGAGAGTATGGCACAAATGAGAGCATGAATGAAAGCAAGTGAATCACCAAGATTTTATTTTTCTTGTTTTGGTCCCCAAAAACTAATGTGCGTCTTATACTCCGAAAAATACGATAGATACAGGTTTTTATTCGGGTAAGAAAATTATTAGAACTTGTGAATACACCTGCATACATGCACCTTTATTTTGCCGTTTATTTTACTTCTGATCCACCCCTCTTGACTTTTTTTTGAGACAGGTTTGATAGCAATGCCTCTGCTAGTTCTTCCAGTAATGAAGGGGATAGTGACGAGAAGAAAAAACCTGCCAAAAAAGCCAAAATTGTTAAAGAACGGAAGCCCCGCAAGAAGCAGTCTGAGGTGAAAACTGAGTTCAACTTAACATGCTTAATGGTGTCTGTCCGGCCAGATAATGATTGTGTTCAGTATAATTAGAGCCTACCTTGTATCCTGCTGAGTACTCTCTTCTGTTACTCAGAGATCACTGGAGACTCAATCTTATTCAGAGTAGCTGACCTCTGTCTTAATTTGGAGGTTTTGGCGGTTAGAAAACCTTCACATATGACTTAATTGAGTAACGCCCTCTGTGTTTCCAGACACAATCAGCAAGACTAACTAAATGAAGGAAAACACTCAAATCAAAATCAGTTTCGCCAATTATATCTGAATTATAATGTAAAAAATGATTGAGTATAGACCTTACTTTTTTTTATGAGGAGATTAACCTTTGAAATATTTATTTATTTATTTATTTAATTTATTTATTTAATTCGATTTATACCCTGCCTCTCTTCCCCAGTCAAGGGGAACTCGAGGCGGCTAATCGATTTTCTTGAGGCTTCAGTATCATAATCAAAAGTTTTAGAAGGCACAAAGAAGTGGATTCTATGTACCAAGAAAGACTTCAGGATTACAGAATTGGAAGTGACCATTGAGGTCACTTGCTACAACTGCCCATTCAGTGCAGGATCCCCTAGATCAGGCCTGTCAAACTGGCGGGTCCGTGGGCCGGATAGCTCAGGCGCAGGCCACACCCACCCAGCACCGCAAAGGCAAAAAACATAGTGCTACGTCACAAACTGGCCCGGGACGCGATCGCGTTTGACACCTGTGCCCTGGAGCATGAATTAAATTGCTAAAAATGTTTTGGGGCTACTTATAAACTCTTATTTACAAATATTATTTATATTGATGTATAAATGATATTTCTAAATTCATGTTTTGTGATTGACCGCTTTCACTGACAATCATTTTGCCATTGGAGCCTCTCTTGGGACCATTCATGAAAGGTAGTGGAAATTCCCAGCACATTCAGTGTCTCAGTAGTTTGCCCTCCCATGGTTGCAGGAAGGTTGTCTCCATTCAGTGGTGGAGAGAGCTCAAGGAGAGTCTTGACCATGAACAAACTCACATAACAAAGGACTGCTGGAGTATAATCAGAAACAGGTTGGCTATCCCATTTATTTGAAAGCAGAGGCCTAAAAAGTAACGCAGTGCAGAAGGGAAACATCTTTTACTATCTCTGTAAGACAGACTGGGGAGAAGGCTTTTCTTTCTTACGTATTTGTGCTTTTCTCCTGATTCTCTTCTCTTGTACCCCTCCTCCTAGGGTAAAAAAGGGAAAGACCCCAATGCCCCAAAGAGGCCTTTATCTGCATATATGCTCTGGCTCAATGCTAATCGTGACAAGATCAGATCTGACAGTCCTGGCATGAGTGTCACTGACGTGTCTAAGAAAGCTGGGGAACTGTGGAAAGGAATGTCAAAAGAGAAGAAAGAGGTGAGTCAAGAGATGGTGCTGACCGGAGTCCCATTTTTTGGGTGATGACAATGAATGGGGGGGGGGGGGGTTCCTGAAAAAGTGTGTTATAATAAATCCCAAAATACTAACTTTCTAGCACACAGTAATCCTTTTCTTATCGTTAGGCACAGGAATACTAAATTTCATATGGACTTTTGTGTACCTCTTAGGTTCAAAGATACATAATTCCTTAAATTGAATGGTTGAGTTTTTAAAAATAGAACCAACGTCTAGAGGGTGTTATGAGGCACGATAGGCGCTTCTGAAATTGTACGGTTGATTGGGACTTTAAACGTAGTGAGCGGGAATGTGCCTTGCATACAGAGCACATGAAACTCAATCCCCATTAGCAACCAGTAAGAGAGGCAAAGACTTCTATCTACAAATCTGGGAGAGTATATACTTAAACCCTTAGGCTAAGGTGGGGAGACTCAGTTCCAGTCTACTTTCTGACCAGAAGCTCATTGGCTGACTTTAGGCTGCTTGCCGTCTCATTCCAAACTACGTCAAAATTGATTTGGGGAGAAATTGGAGAGGGAAGTACTGTGTCCACTTTCCTGAGCTCGTGAATATAAAGCATGATTTAAATCAAATAGATGAATGATCTACATTGGTATTGCTGGGGATTTGGGATTTCCTGAACCCAATGAGTTGGGTTGGATTGCACTGTTCTGCTATTTACTAGAGGTAAACAACAATTTCAAGATCAAGATCAAAATGCTTCAACTCCCTAATGCACTGTGCCTATCCCCCCCAGATACATTTGAGTGTTTAATTCGTGATAGTCCATTTCTGGTAAGATCAGAATACAGTCTGTTCCAAGATTGGAATCTTTTGCTTTGGAACATTTTGCATATCTTTACTTTCTAGGGCAGAGTAATCCTATCCTGATCATTAGGCGTTCCCACAGGAGTACTAAATCTCTTACGGGCTTTTGAGTCTTAAAACTGACCTTCATAAACCTTAGTAAATCAGCCTAAGGGGAAAACACTATTGATGTAAAGAAGTTGGGATTTTGAAATGTATCTTTCTGTTTCCATGACATTTGGATAGGGTACACTCAGGAGTTAGTAGGACTATTATGTGTGTTAACCTGTACTATATGTACGAATGGGGATTATGCAGTTTAAACAAGATGTGTAGAACTGGCTGTTTGGCTTGTAGGAATGGGAGCGCAAAGCAGAAGAGGCCAAGAGGGATTATGAGAAGGCCATGAAGGACTACAGTGAGGGGGGCAAAGTGGACAGTTCTAAGAGGTGAGCAGTTATACCAGAGTTTTTTTCCCCCAACCCCATCTCTCCTAAACCAAAAGGACTCTGCTATTGCAGAAACCTGTCTGTATTTTTACCTGTGCAGAGAAAAAGCCAAAAAGAAAAAGCCAGAGAAACCAGGAAAAGGCAGAACAGAGAAGAAGGTAGCAACGCCTGTAAAATCTGCTAGCAAGACTCCTCCTAAACAGTTAGGTGAGAGCTTCAAGAGCAAGGAATTTGTGTCCAGCGATGAAAGTTCCTCAGGAGAAGACAAGAAGGAGGTGAGTTTGAAAATACAGTGGAGGTGGACGCTGAGCCATAATGGCACAGTGATTAGAATGCTGTATTGCAGGCTAATTCTGCTGACTGCCAGCAATTCAATTCTCATTGGGGTCAAGGTTGACTCAGCCTTCCATCCTTCCGAGGTGGGTAAAATGAGGACCCAGATTGTTGGGGGCAACATGTTGACACTCTAAACTGCTTAGAGAGCACTATAAAGCACTGTGAGGCAGTATATTAGTCTAAGTGATGTTGCTAGTGCTAATGCTATTGCTTGATCTTGGCTGTAAACTAAAAAAAATGGAAAAAGGCACTGTTCAGTTTTATCCAGGTTCTTTTTTTTAATACTCGGGCTTGCTTCAGAAAAAACCTACATAATCATCCTTTTAAAATTGTAGATTGTCACACTCAGAATTAATCCCCAATTGCTTTGTTGATCTGAGACAATACATTAGGTTTGCATTTAGCAGTGAATGTTTGTTTACTTTCAGAACATTTTTACTCTTTAAAGCTACTCTCTTGCAATTTGGTGTGTGGAGTGGCCCTGTGCCTGGACTCCCCTGGGCTAAAAGCATGCGTGGAATACATCACTACATCACCTGCCTGCACACTATCAGACTGGATGAGATGATTGTCCACACATCATCTTCCCAGTGGTCACCATCTGTCCCCATTTGCCAACCCCAATGTAAGAGCATTCAAATAGGATGAGGGCAAGAGATGCTAGCTTTCCTTTTCGGATATGATTCTTTTAATTTAGAACCCTGTAAAACATGTACCTAATCTTATTTGTCTTATTCCTAACCACGCTTCTTCTCTTCCAGGACTCTGATGAGGAGGAGATAGCCAGCACACCACCTAGTTCAGCAGAGTCTGCCTCTGGCTCTGATTAGCCAGGAATACTCAAGCCATCACACTGGTTCCCCTAGCGCTCCTGCAGATGGCAGGTAGCTATACTGCCGAGGGGAGACTGACTGGACATTTTCATCCAGGCCAATAGGCTGAAGACCTGGCAAGGCATAGGGATACCTTTCTTGTTTCACTGGCCTCCTCAGCTTGTTCCCCTTTCAATACTACAGTAATTAGTCAGAGCCAATTACTGCCTTTGGAGAGAAAGGATGCCACCTAAAGAGAGTCGAGAAAGCCAGTCAGCCCCTGTTTTTTGCCTCCATGTTGTTGTAGGCGCACTTTATCCTTTCAAATGGCGAGCTGAATGGCATACAGCTGGAAGCTGGGACACTGTATGGTCTCCAGAGTCAAGTTCAGTTGGTATTTCATCTTTCCTTTCCTTTCCCGGTTTTTAAAAAAGTTCTCCTTGCATTTCTGTTTTATCATGGCTAACTGAATTAATAAAAATAAAGTGACTATAGATGGGGTTTGTTGTAATATAATCAAAGGTAACAGCCAGACCGATGAGCAAGTATCTTTTCAATCTGGAGAGCTGCAAGGAGGAGAAAGAAAAAGGTACCCAAGGGTTTCTGGCAGCAGCAAATGCGGGGAAAGACTTCCCCTACCAACACTTGCCTTGACCTGAGCCAGTGATTTCCCTGGAGGCAGTAGTGTAGCAGCTGTATCTTCCTCTGCCTTGAGCCAAGGGTCTTAACTCTACTGCCTTCCATTAGCAACAGCACTAATTGTATTTAAAGAGCCATTGTGTGCTGCTGGGACTTGGCTAATGCAAGGAACAGTCAATAGTGTGGAGGTCTGGCAGCGCAGGAGGCTCCCATCAGCAGTAATGGCTTTGAGCATCTTTGGCATTAACACTTAGGACATTCCTGGTTTCTCCTACAAGTGCTGCATAAGGCAAGGTGGGGAGAGACATGCTGTTGTGCTCTGGCCTTCTAGCAGAGGCCAGAAAGGAACACAGTGAACGGTGATTTTCTCTCTTAGAATTAATTATCCATAACAACCAATATTGCCAATGTGCACAACTCTGGGAGGGTTAATGGTGGACCGGGTCTGGTCTCTGGTTGCATGATAGTGGCTCTTTATTTGATAAGGAGGTTATTCCTCAAATCTGGGTAAAGATTCCTGAATAGAAATAAAAGCAGTTGGAATTCCCAATTCAGCCCACGGAGTTCACCAGCCTCTACATTAAGCATTCTCCTGGCATAAAACAGGTTCCAGCTTAATCAGTATTCTGTCCCCTGGATATGAAAGAAAAATCATTCGAGAGACATGGAAGCAGAATGGCAATGAAATCATTTATCTCAATTGGCATATTGCATTGTTACAGGATTTTCTCCTGGCTAAAATCTGAAAAGGGAAAACCAGTGCATGCTACCGGCCGTCACAGCATCATTAGAGAGTTGGGTCTACATATTAGGCATTGCTTTGAATAATTTATATGTTCCAACCTGGTTGTTTAGACATTAGAAATGAATGGCTTGTTTTCCAGATTTTATTTCTCCATATTACTATAGTTGCACGTACCAGTCAAATGCTTATTGTGTTTTTCATTGTCACGAAATAACATTCACAATTAATACTGACAATTTTATTTTACTAATTTCCTGATGAAATGACCAGAAAGTATTGTCATTAACAATCAACATGCTTTGAATCCTATTTGCTTGGGCAAAATAAGATGTTCCCTCTTGTATTCATGTCTCTTTTCTATAATCCCTCTGAACAGTATGTGTGCATATTTGTGCTGGGAGCAGGAAGTGCCCTTATTGGTTGTTATGGACAGATTATCTGCAATGGACAAATTATGGACAGATTATGGACAGATTGACTCCTTTTGGGGGGATGTTTGAACTGACAAAAATATATTTCTGCATTCATGTATTGGCTACCTATGATATAATTTCTGGTATTCCGCAGAGACGAATTATGTAGAATCCTAGGCAGACTCCTTTGTTAGTTCTTCTTGCACAACCTGAATTCATGGGTTTTTATTTTACATTCTTCGCTCTTTTAATGAATAAATGAGAGGCTATGTACTGTGAAGGGCCAGAATTGAGCTTCATTATTTACAAATTATTTCTCACTTGGCCCTGTAGCATAGCCGTGGTCCACAAACTCGGTAAGAATCCTCATCTACCCAGGAAAGAAGACAAATCAAGAGAACACTTAAGGATGCTCTTTGTTTTGCTTCTGGAAAATTGGAATGTTTCAACTGGTTTTGGTTGCTGATTTGTGAAAGCATCTTTTCATCTTAAAATTATATATATAGACCCACTGGCTGAAAGAGATAGTTTGCTCCTGCAGTTAGATGCTGTGAAGGTTTTATTTTTTTACTAATAATGTCAATTAAGTTGTAATTCTCTGTTTCATAGCTATCTTCTTTCAGTGATTATGATCAAAGTTCTATTTATGTACACATAAGAGAATTTTCTGCAAAAAATGTGTCACGCTTCTATTGATTCTTAATTCTACAGGTAAAACATAAAAGAGAAACATGATTGTCATAGGATTACAAGACATTTAAACAACATGTCAAAAGTGAAGGTGTGATATAATTTTCTGGCACATCAGGGTTGTTTAAATTTCTTTCTCCAAATAAAGGAGGTATAGCATAACAGATGTCTTCCATGAGTTTGTACACAGACATAATGTTGGTTTTACTCTAATTCTAAAAGGATAAAACCATTTGGGAGCAGGATGAGAGGTATTAAACTACAGGACACATAGCCTTTATGTTCAAACTTTTCTGCTGAAAGAGGGCTTCAATTTATCAAAGGCAAAAAGCCTTATGCCTCATTACTTTTCAACCTTCTGACAGGTTAAATGGATTCTCCTACCTTGATTTTTTTTTCTCCTGCCCCGTGAATAGCTGCTTGACTTTTCTAATAAATCTTTATTCTTAGCAATGTCTCCCAGTTAAAAATAACATACTATCAGCTCTAGGGTGCAAACACAATCAAGAAACCAACTCCATGGGAAAGCTATACCTATATTTTACCTATTTATCTGGGAGTTTATACAGTAAGTAGGTATAGATTTATCTATATCTCTTTATTTGTCTAGGAAGATAGTCTTGCAACGCTGCTTGTGTTATATCTTTCCTCCCTCCTATACTCTCTTTAGGTCAGGGAGGATCCAACCTCTTCCTAAAGCCATCTCCTGCCCCAGAGCTCAAGGAGTGCTTCTGCCCCTTTTTTGTAATGACTTCTGAATATACCCTTCAGGCCATCTTCATGGCTCTCTAAACTTATTTTCTGACAGGGCTGAAGTCACGCTACTACCAAATATTAAGCCCATATGTTTATAAACAACTGCCTGGGATCATGTCTTCAACAGAAAAACGCCCACTGGAGTTGAGCAGCTAATAAATTGAAATAAACATGAAGATTTGCTTTTATGTCTATGGAGATTCTTGGTTATGGTTTTCCCAAAGGTGCTTTTTTCAAGAGACAACTGGACTTCCTTGTTTTTCTCGGAAGACGTTTCGCTTCTCATCCAAGAAGCTTCTTGGGGAATGGAAGGATTTGACCAACTGTCTGCAAGGAATATAAAACCTTCCATTCCCCACCATCCAGTCAGAGCTGAAGATACTTCTTGGATGAGAAGGGAAACGTCTTCAAAGAAAAACCAGAAAGTCCAGTTGCCTCCTGAGAAAGCACCTTTGGGACAATCATGACCTGGATGACTGAGAATCTCCATGGACATTTGTGTTAGATGATGTGTCTGGCTGAAAGCAGAGGACCCTCAGTGCTTCTAATGGAAACTGAAGTCTGAATGACCATGCATAGTTATTTTGGAAGCCTTTCCCACAGAGACCTAATTTCAACAGAAAATGGGGCTTTAAATGACAAATTAGTTCAAAAATTACTTTTTCAACAATGAAAGAAAACGGTGAAGTGAATGCAGATAGCAGTTGTTTTATTTACAGGTAGTCCTCAAAATATGGCCACAATTGACCCCAGAATTTCTGTTGCTAAGTGAGACATTTGTTAAGTGAATTTTGCCCCATTTTATGACCTTTCTTGCCAAAGTTAATTAAGTGAATCACTGCAGTTGTTAAGTTAGTAACATGGTTGTTAAGTGAATCTGGCTTCCCCATTAACTTTTCTTGTCAGAAGGTCGCAAAAATTGATCACATGACCCCAGGACACTGCAACTGTCATAAATATGACTCAGATGCCAAGCATCTGAATTTTGATCATGTGTCCATGGGGATTCTGTTCCAATAATCTGAAGTGTGAAAAATGGTCATAAGTTACTTTTTCAGTGCTGTTGTAACTTTGAATGGCCACTAAATGAATAGTTGTAAGTCAAAGACCACCTGTACTTGTTTTACTGCTCATTGCTGGTTTATTTACTTTCTGTGCTCCTGCAGAATTTTGTTAAGAAATATTGAGATAAATTCAGTTCATTTTCAGCTGTGATTCAACGCCACTGTTATGATCACATCCCTTTCCACACAATGTTCCCCCCCCTTCAGATGTAGCCAACAATTTCATCCAAAACAATAAAGATTTGCTATGACAGTCATCCATTAGTACATTATGTTTAAAATGAAGGGGTATTACCTATTCTTTTTCCTCTTGGCAGGAACATCCTTTATTTTGTTAAAGAAGGTGTGAATATATTAGATGACGCCTTGATTGGTTTTGGCTGGCTTTTTTGACTTCATACAGTTGTAAATAAGTTTGATTAACAGGCAAGGTTTTAAGAGGTATGGGCTCATGACCAAAATCTGCCGCCAAAATATGACCCCAGAACTGAGTAAGGTTAATAACACTGTGGTGCTGTCAAACAAATTGGGCATTTTGGTTTTATGAAGTGACATATTAAGCTTGCATTCAATGCTGTGGTAATAGATACTTATGAAAATATTCACTGTGGTCATTGCGTTATATGGGTAGGCTTGGCAGCAGTATCCAAGATTTTTAGACAAGATTAATGATATTGATTCTTGTCCCTGTTTCTTCCTGCACCAAATGTCCTGATACTATCAATTCAATTATAACCTTTTAGGAAAATGTGGTAAGACGGCTCAACAAATTATGTACTTCCCTCTTGCAAATAAAGTACATTAGAAGATTCATATTGTTCTAGAATGAATCAAATTTTCTAATCATTTAGGGTCTCTTCTATAGACTCCATACACTGAGACAGTTAGATTTTAAAAAATCCTGCCTCTATAAGAAATCTTGCTCCCCTGTTCTGGAAGTTAAAGAGGTATTATATTTTCTTGGTCTGACTCCTGAGGAAAAATGCAAATTAAAACCCTTTTTTCTTGTTGCTGTTGTTAGTAGCAAAGTCATGTCCAACCAGTGATGATATTCTAACCAGTTCGTATAATTGCTGGGTTGCACTTAACCAGAAAAAATATCAGTGCTGACCCAGTCCACCTGCCCCTTCCCAGAAGCACCGGCTGAGCAAGGTACGCTCTGAGGCGGCACGTGG
>JANHGC010009052.1:11356-21932 GCA_027560395.1 Boaedon fuliginosus
ATACAAGCAAATAAACAGTAAGACTGGGACTTTAGACACACTGGTGTACTTATGCATGTCCCCTTTAAGGGCCTCTTAGAAATGGTGTGAGGTCCACAGTGGACAGTTTGAGGTTAAAATTGTGAGGGCTAGATGCTGTGACAACGGAGTCTGGAAGAGAATTCCAGACATTGTCTATTCTGTTGGTGAAGTCATATTTCCTGCAATTGAGTTTGGAACAGTTTACCATGAGTTTATATTGATTGTTTGCCTGTGTATTACTGTAATTGAAGCTGAAGAAGTCATTGAAAGAAAGTATCTAAGCATAGATCAGACCATAGGCAGCGTAGTTTCAGTTTGTCTAAGCCCAGAATTTCTAACCTAGTGGCATAAGGGATTCTGTTACCAGTTGTGGAGTGAAGTACTCTTCTTGTGAAATACCTCTGGACCCAATAGATAAACAAACATCAGTCCATCCTTTACACTGAACATCAGTGTTGTTCCCCAAATTAGGAAGGAAAGAAGCTTTCTAAAGCTCCCTGCCAGTTTCCCTCAAGAATATTCAGTGGGGAAACTAACAGGAGATCAGAAGTCACTCCCACTGATTTTTGGGCCACCCATAGTCATCCTGTTCATTAAAGAAATATCTCTAAAATGATGATCCAATAGGATACAGGTCTAATATTTGAGTTTGTTTATGTAGGGTTTACCTCATAAGGGTGTAGTACTATGAGCACTTATAGGCCACATATATTTGTTTATTGAATTTATATACTGTCCATCTCACAGTTTGAGGCGACTCTGAGCTGCTTAACAGTTTAGCTAGACAAGAGCAAAGATGACTATGAAATGAAATCCCAGAAGCAATAAATCATAAAGGAGTAGATAATTTATTTATTTTATTAGATTTATACCCCGCCTCTCTTCCCACACCAGAGAGAACACAAGGCGCCTGACAACAGCAAAAAATAATATACAATTCAATAAAATTAATAAAAAATACGATTAAAAGTTACAACAGTATAAAAGTTAAAAAGGCACCATACCTGCAACAACACATATACCCTACTCTCATATGAGGGGAGACAGTTAACTCCAAGCACGCCGGCAAAGCCAGGTCTTGATGGCCTGGCAGAAGGCTAACAAGATAGGGATGGTCCGGACCTCCATGGGGAGCTGGTTCCAGAGGGCCAGTACAGCCACAGAGAAGGTCCTCCCCCATGGACCTGCCAGCCAGCACTGCTTAGCTGATGGGATCCGGAGGTGGCCAACCCTGTGAGATCTCAGGGGGCACTGAGAGGCATAAGATAGGAAACGGCGGTCTCGAAGGTATCCCGGTCCTAAGCCATGGAGAGATTTAAAGGTCATCACTCATACCTTGAATTGCACCCAGGCAAACCAATGCAGACTGAGGAGATCCTGTAATTGACAGTCTGTGTATCTACCTAGCAAAGCAATCTCAGGATAAGCTAAAAACCTTTATGACTATTAAGTAATCCTTACCTATCTGTGTAAATGAATCAGCGGCCACTGTGCACCATCTTTTCGGTAGGTCATCAATCCACATGGGTTCCTTTTTATTCTTAGAGTGAAATTTCTGAAAGGTAGTTGAATTAGAAACTGCATTTGCAATATCCCTGTTAATGTATGGCCAATATAAAACTTCCTTAGTCTGACATTTCCATTTTTTTTCCTACCACTATGACCCTCATGAATCCTTTGAATCATATCAGTCTTTAAGGCAGCAGGGAGAACTAATCAGTGGCCTTTAAAATAAAACATCATCAATTACAAAAAGGTCTGGCCCAAATTGGAAGTCTGGAACTTAATCAATAATAGCTTTCATAGCTGTAGGCAGTACAGCATCTAGCTAAATAAACTTATTGCACAGCCTCTGAGAGACTCTTGCCCAATGCTATTTCCATGCACAGTGCTACTATGAAGACTTAACAGAGTCATTACAGCAGCTTACAGCTCCATACCATTTTGTCCAAAGCCAAACCAATGTTCTCCAAAGCCCCTTTTCCTTGCAATTTTTGGCTTGTTAGGCTTAGCACCATCCTGGCTTTTATCAAGGATTCCATGACTTAAATCCTGCTTCCGTAGCTTTGAGTCAGTGAGGAAGTCGTCAAAAGCGTCACCACTTGTTGACTTGAAATTTATGGTAACTCTCACATGTCCCACTTGTTTTTGATGTACAGTACTTTGGAAATTTGTATAAGACTTCTGTTCTTAAGTAAGTTCCATGCCCTTAAAAATATCAACCTTTCCTTGCCCAGATACACTGAGGAAAATTGCTACAGATAGTTCTTGTCTTAGTACATATTGACTTAGTGAACATTCATTTAGTGACCATTCAAAATTATAATGACATTGAAAAAAGTAATAAAAGTCCTTGCACTTTTGACCATCACAGCATGCCCATGGTCACATGATCAAAATTTGAGTGCTTGACAACCAACATGTATTTATGATGGTTGCAGTGTTCCGGGATCTGATGATCATTATTTACAACCTTCCCATCAGGCTTTCAATAAATAAAGTCAATGGGGGAAGATGGTACACTTAACTGTGTTGAAAAAATTCATAAAATCACTTAACAATTGCCTTGTTTGGGAACAGAAATTATAGTTAGAATTATGGTCATAAGTCAAGAACTATCTGTATTTAATGTTCATCTTCTTTATTTGCATAACCTGCAGCTAGCATAGAAATATCAACACTCTTCTTAAACTTTTTTTCAGGATTCAGGACTTTTGCTTGTGAATTGCACTATTTTAGGAGGCTTTTTTTTAGATAATCTTCTCTTACCCTGTGACCTTTAAAAATTCTGAAAGTCCCCATACTGGTTGCTCTTTGTTAAAATATACAATTTATTGGCAATTTTGGTATAGGGTGTAGGTTTCAACAAAGGTTTTTAAAAAGAACATATTCCCTGGATCTCCAGATTTCCAGGCTGAGATATTGACAAGCTACCTTAACAAGCATGGCTGGGTTTTGTCACCTTGTTCTGATGTTGTGTTTGTATAACATACCCATTGAGAATTTTCTTCTTTCAAAGATTTTGTAAAAATACTCAGTTGACAACATTCTATGTTTTTCTAAATGAAGAATCTAACCTAGTAATGATTCTTTCCAGTAAACATGACTCCATTAGGATAAAATCTGTTGAATAAAATTCCCCAGAGCATTACTACAGAATAAAGACAGCATGCCAATTCCAATGGAGATTGTTTTTTTTAAACCCAGTTATAATAGATATAGGGCAGCTCATCAGAAAGAAGCATCAAAGCAAAGCAAAGCCCCAGAGATTTGTAAACAAATTCCATTTTTATGTTGAAAAAAATAAAGCTATCACCACTTTTCAAGCAGCTGCATAATGCATTTTAAAAATATGGTCTGTATTTCAAAGTGAAAACAAACATTGGAAAGTGCCAACAGCTATCCATTCAATTTTCCTGGATAAAAAAGAAAGAAAGAAAGAAAAACATGACATACAGGATATTGTACTTGTTGAGTTAAATTAAGTGTTGTACTTACAAGCTGTCCTTCCAAAAATAAAGCCAAATCTACATGTTACTGGCAGAATCAACCCATCAACAAGTCTCAACAGGCAATTTTGATGTGCAGGTATTTCAGTGCTGGGTTAGTTCATATCCAGGACCACCCAAAAAGTCCCATGTTTGGGCTGATTAAAAAAAAAAGGCCCATTGCTTGAGGTAAGTGGAAGTTTTAGTGCTGTTCTTGCTACTAACTGCCATGGGTTTTGTTCCTTGCACCCCTTTCACAGAATAGCAGCACTTCCATTTGGTTACAGACTGCATCCATAATAATTAGATTTTCAGAGCCATGGGAGGTTTTCAGAGTCATGCATAGTAGTGGCTAAATCAACGGTGTTGTCACATCTCCTAATGAGATACTTGAAAGATTCTCTCAGAACAGGCTCTCTAGATTCAGATATATCTGTAGTAATTATAAAACAATTAAAAATAATGACATGGATTGCACATTCATGTTTGCTTCCTTGTGACAAGGTTCCAAGTAACACATTATCAACAGAGAAAATTCGCCCTCAACACCTCACGGCTAGATTACTGCAATGCGCTCTACTTGGGGCTGCCCCTGAAAAGCATTTGGAAGCTTCAACTGACCCAGAATGCGGCCACATGAGTAGTCATAGGTGTTCCTCAGTACACCCATGTCACACCACTCTTACGTGTCTTGCACTGGCTCCCAGTTGGCTTCCAGGTTAAATTCAAGGTGCTGGTCATTACCTTTAAACCCCTACATGGCATTGGACAGGGTTACCTCCGAGACCACCTCCTGCCACCAGTTGCCTCCCAGTGCCCCGTGAATTCGTACAGGGTGGGCCTCTACCGGATACCATTGGCCAGGCAATGTTGCCTGGCAACTCCATGGAGAAGGGCCTTTTCTGCAGTGGCTCCAGCCCTCTGGAAAGATCTACCTCCAGAGCTTTGGAGTGTTCCAGACTTGAGACTTTTCCATCAAGCATTGAAGACCTGGCTCTTCCGGCGGGCCGGATTAGCTTGACCCACCAAATTTTAATAATCTTAAGGGATTTTAATGTTTTAACGTTTTAACATTTTATATTGTTTGCATATTATCAATGTTGTGAACCACCCTGAGTCCTACATTGGGCGGCCTACAAATACAAATAATAAATAAATAAATAAAATAAAACTCCAAGGCAGGCATATTCCTTAGATAACATTTTATTGGGACATATCATATTGGCATAGTCTTGGTGGAAAACCAGCTCTACTTTCCCGCCAGTTTTACACCCAATTGAAAGGAAAAGTATGTAACTTCCCCCAAAGTCATCAGTCACATGATCCAATCAGCACACAGGCTAATCATTGATTGTCTTCAGTTTCCACCTTCCAAAAACCTGTGGCAAAGTCCTTGGTTCCCAGGGGAAATAATTTTATTTTGGCTACGGCATTCCAGTTATCTCTATACCCCACCCTCCCTGCCCCTAAACTCCAGCCTGTGTCAAGACTAGAGCCATGTGATGAAAATCCCTATAGAAAAAGCTACAGCAAAGAAAACGGCCATAGCCAGGCCAGCTTCAGGGTTGATACCTTGACTCCTCCTTTCCTTGCAAATCCCTCTGTATAAGTCCATGGAGATTCTCAGTCATCTAGGTCAGTGATGGCGAACCTATGGCATGAGTGCCAGAAGTGGCATGCAGAGCCATTTCTTTGGGCACGCAGAGCCATCACTTGTTTCTCATCTGGGTTCTGGAACGCCATACATATGGGCCATCTGCACTTTCAGTTTCAGTTTCCTCACAGAGCTGCTGGCAAGAACACACGGTCTGGATCTTCCCTCCCTCCCCCCAGTCCGTGCAGCCAGGAAGGGCTCCAGCTGGAGAGGGTTGTTTTCCCCTCTTTGGGGATAGGTGGTAGGGCGGCCCCACTGCCTCCCCTCACCCCAGGCAGGCTGGGGAGGGACCCTTCATCCTGGGGGACCCAAAAGGCCACCAAGTGGAACCGGTGCATATGCACAGGACAGCTGGTCTTGTGCATATGTGCGGAAACCCAAAGCTGCACGCATGAGCAGACCAAAATCATGTGTTCTTTCAATTTCGGACATGCGAGTGTGCATGCAGGCTCACTTGCTTCCAGTTTTGGCACTCGGTGCCAAAAAGGTTCGCCATCAGTGATCTAGGTCATGGTTGTCCCAAAGGTTTTTTTTTTTAAAGGCATCTAGTCTTCATTGTTTTTTCTTGAAGATCTTTCATTTCTCATCCAAGAGGCTTCTTCAGTTCTGACTAATGGTGGAGAATGGAAGGATTTATATTCCCTGCAGTCATCCAATTGTTAGCAATCTCTCTGAGAGTTATTCAGGCCACTTGGAAGTTTATCGGTGCCCTCAGGGTCACCTGAATTATGACCACCCATTTTAGGGGTAGGTTCCTACTGTTCTAACAACCGGTTCACTTCCACATGCACTTTCCATGCACATTTTGCTGCATGTGTGTCACATTATGGCCCAAAAACACTGAGGCGCGACAGAGCCGAAAAGCAGGTGATTGGCAGTGGGGATCAGCTGTTTTATTACTTTGCCACACCTCAGCTGTTCAAAAGAAGCAAATAAAAGATAAGCTATAGCACACAGGTGGGTGGGTGGGCCCAACTACCGGTTTACCAAACCTGTAGTTAAATTTAAGAAATGGTTCAGGCGAACCAGTAGCTAATTTAACAAATGGTTCACTCGAACTGAGCTGAACTGGTAGAAACCCACCCCTGACCCATTTGCACCATTCAATCCTTCAATTTTCCACCATTTAGTCAGAACTGAAGAAGCTTCTTGGATGAAAAACTAAATGGCTTTAAGGGAAAACAAAGTCCAGTCTCCTTTAGAAAAAAATACCTTTGGGACCCTCTATAGAAGGTGGCTGACAGAGTAATTAGTAGCTCTGGTTGTGTATGCTTGACATACCATGGATGGCATAGTAAGATGTCAGTGCTTAGAGTCTTGGTGAATTTATTCTCCAGCACGAGCTGCTGCCCATATCAGGTATTTCAATCTTCCTAATGGAAGATCTCTGTCCTTGTTTAGAGGTGCGTGTAAATTCACAAGCATCTGACAGCCTCATAAATATACAGCCATTTGACAAAGGGGCAAAGATGATAAAATGGTATACTCGGGAAGCCACCTCCAGAAGAAAATATGGAGAGTTGAAAAAGCAGTGAGTCATGCAACGGACACAAGGATTTAGAGTCATCCAGAAGAAAAAAACCTTGAAGCAGATTTCTCTTGTTGTAGTTGTTTCCAGAACATTCTTTTGGTTTAACATTAGTACATACATATTTTTTTAATTTTTCAAACTTCAGCTAGTTTCTTTTGTGTACCTCATAAAGCATAATTTACAGATCATTCTCTTGGCCTGTAATCTGTAGTTCCACATTCTGTCGTTTCTCTATCTTATCAGATAAAATTTATCTCGTATCTATCATTTCTCAATTAGTATCTTTTAAAAACAGTTCCATCCCTAAAAACATACATAATTACTGACAGTACTGATACTGTAGTTATTAACTTCTGGCTCCATTCTTCAAAGATTTCCTTTGATATGTCCAATATTATAACATTTTCTTTCCTTTTCTAGACCCGGTATTAACTTCCATGAGACTTTGTGCTTTCTTTCTTCTGCTTTAAAATCTGAAAAAAACCAACAACCCCTACTTCAAGATCAGACGATATGGAGGGATCTGGCCCATAGAATCACCAAGAATCAGACATGACTGAGTGGCTAACACAACATCACTTTCTTTCTTCTGCTTAAATTTTTATATTCCACTAGTGTCCAGTTTCTAAAACCATCATTTATAGTTTGTTATGATTGCATTTGCCAGGATAACCAAAATAAGTCTATTTTCCTTGAGGAGTTACTTATTTTTTTCATAGTTAACTCCAAAATCTTTTAATAAAAGTTGTTATTCCAAATTTGTCTGGACCCTTAATCCATTTACAACTCCTTTAGTTTAAAATCTTATTTATTTTTTGATGCTTACTTCAAAATCTTTAAATTTTTACATTTGTAATTAATTTTTATTTTGTTCAGAATTGAAGATAAACTCACCTGATGAAGACTTTTCAAACTGCTAATCCCAAAGGTCTCTAATAGTTTTAGAATACTTAACTAATTTCTGAAAGTGATTAGAAAGTGAGGTTTGTGAGTTTAATATCTTTTAAAAGTCTCAATTGTGGTCATGAATTTTTGATCCCATCATCTTCATGCTGTTCAAACAGAAAATCACAGACCATGGTCTCGTCATGAGTAGCAATTGTCCAGAGCATGCCTGGGCAATCTTTGATCTACTCCTTATCCAGAGAGGTTCCAGGGAACTGCCACATCGAGTTCCCCCTGATTGGGGTAGAGAGGCAGGGTATAAATCTAATAAATAAATAAAAATAATAAAACTGGTCTTCTCACTAGTTCTTTTGTCTTGGTCATAGTTGTGGGTTCTGTTTTGGTAAAGCCACCTTCAGTTCACCATACCTCTCACAGAAATCCTCTACCAATAAATAAATAAAAATAATAAAACTGGTCTTCTCACTGGTTCTTTTGTCTTGGTCATAGTTGTGGGTTCTGTTTTGGTAAAGCCACCTTCAGTTCACCATAGCTCTCACAGAACTCCTCTACCAATCAGCTTTATAGGGTTGTTGTGAAAAAAAGATGATTTACTTCATATGTTCCCATGGAGGAAAAGTAAGGCATGCAATGAGGAAAACTAATCTTGTAAGAGAAAACATATTTTGTTCCTTTTCTAAAACCTTGATGTATTTTTTGTAACACACTTCATTGCTTGCAATCAATAGTGACAAGGGATAAGAACTTGTTTCTGTTGTCTGGCTGTTAGGAATGATAAAGGAGCTAGCAACATAGGCTTTGATTTACAGATATTGGTAAGTTCATATATGCTTCCTGGAAATACTCTATATAAAACACAAGAATTTTAAAAGACATCAATAAAATGTTGAATAGAATGAACTTTGCTGTATGTTGGCACAATGCTTTGTACAGATGTATTTTATACGTATTTATTATATTTATATATGTATATATAAACAATTTTTTTAAAAAATAGAAAAGATATAAGCTGATTTTCCCCCCTCTTCAGGAATTGTCTTTTATTATTATTCTATTTGAAGATGAAGATGATTCCTAAAAAATGGTAGCATCCACATGTTTAATTTTGAAAAAAAAAAATATTTAGAATTCTCTCTCCCCCCTCCCCCAAGGGATCTTTCAGTCTCTTTTACTATTTCTGCTATAAGACAAAAAAGGATCTACATCAAATAAATAAGTAATAGGCCAACACTTCTGAACCCATTTCATGGTGACCTCCGAATGGATAGTCATCTCTGCTTACCTGCCCATTTTAAAACATTTTAGTTTGGACAGGGACATATATTTTACTCTGATTTATAACTTTTGACTTCCACTTGACACGTTTCTCTGTTCCAAGGCAGGTAAAATGTGAGATGCAGAAATGATGGCAAGGAGCTGCATCAGCAAGTCGGAATCACATCTGCCACCTTCTGTTCTATGTTTTAGTGAATCTTTTTTGGGATAACCCCAATTCAGTGTCCTTCTCTAAAAAGTATCAACATTTTGACTCTGCTTCCAGGTCCCTAATTGATTGTCTCTTTCTACTTCCCCATATAGTAGAATTGCAGACTTTTAAATTGCATTTCGAAGCATCAGCTGTTTTCAATTTCAAAGGGTATAAAGGATCTGATCAACTTATGTTTTTGAGCTATGCACGAATAGCTATGGCTTCTACCAAGTAATCAGAAAAAGACTCTGCAACCTTACAGAAACCATTGAACTCCAGTTCCCAGTGGCCCTAGTCCCATCATTACCTTTCCCAGAGGAACATCTCATTTTAACAGTCTTTTGGATACTTCAATAGAATTCTATACCAATTTGGACCTCCAGTGAAACTAACTTCAGATCAGATTAGATCAGATCAAAAGTGTGCTTAACATTGGGATTAATAGCAGAGAAACAATTATGCAGAAAATAATCTATATCTATGAAACAGAAGTGTTTGTTTGTATGTGCTCTATACAAACTTGCAGTCCTGCACCAATCTAGCTCAAACTTGGCAGATAGATAGCTAAGCGTAGTGAGATCAGCACTGTCGGGGTCACCAAAGGGTAGGGGGTCTTTTTGCTCCCTTTTCTGGGGGGCAAAGAGGACACTCTTAATGAACAAACAGCAACCTTCTACTGAGCGTGTGCAGTTTTGCCTCTCTCTATTGAGCACGTGCAGTTTTCAAACTGAGGCGCCACATTCAAACTGAGGTGCCATATTCAAATTGAGACACCATATTTTCAAATGGCATTCAAACGGGGAAGCCCACCCCGCCTGCAACATGTGGGAGGGGGAGGCAGGGGATTCAGAAGGCCGCAAATGCTCCAGCACAAATATACTTCTTCTTTAAAAAAAAAAAAAACAAGCAAGGCTGGGTAATCAGGTAGTGTGCAATAAAACCCAAATACAAGTAACATCTAGTTGTTGAACATAACCGGAATCTTTTAAGTAATCAAACCTTTCTTTCATCTTTACTATTTACAGTTTCGATTGCAAATACGTTCGCCTGCAGGAATCTTGACAGGATCCAATACAAATTTCCTATTACGCAACAGACAGTGGACCAGGTAATCACTTGACCTTCCATAATATTACATTATCAATCCGTGTAGATTCATGTAAGCAACACGTGACATTTTAGATTTCACTGAATGACAACTCCTAACGTAGCCGCTCACGTGGTACCAATCTACCTCAAAGTTGGCACATACATAGGTAAGTGTAGTAAGATCAGCACTGTTGAGGTCACCAAAGGGTAGGGGGGCTTTTTTTGCTCTATGTTTTGGGGCGCAAAGAGGACACTCTTAACGAACAAGCAACAACCTTCTACTGAGCGTGTGCAGTTTTGCTGGGCTTGCGTACCACTGCGGTCAGCAGCTTGGCGGTTCAGTTCCCGAGAGCGATTAAAACCGTCTCCTGCTTGGGCAGGGGGTTGGACTTGATGACCTACAAGGTCCCTTCCAACTC
>JANHGC010009054.1:21815-34005 GCA_027560395.1 Boaedon fuliginosus
TTAACTTCTTGCATGTCACTTGTATCCAATAAACGCTTTCCTGAATGAAGATTTGCACTTCATCAGTTCTTTCGTCTCTTGGATGATAAGCGAGGCAGGACCTTACATCTATTCCTGATTGATCCTTCCAACGGCTTTCTGCTCTGAGCCCCCCCGGGAAGCCGGATGGCCACGGCCAAGCGAGAGAATCTCGACCGATCAGCCGCGCCGAGGAAGCAGTTACCTTTTCAAACACTTCGCTGTCGTGGTAAGGATAAACGCGGAAGGCTCCCCGGATCCGCTTCACCCCGGGATACAGCAGGGGCACCAGGTTGACGTAAGCCACGCCGTGGAAGGAGATGGGCTCCTCTTCTGCTCCGGCAACCGCTGCACCTCCCTAGAAGAGGAGAGCGGAAAGGAACCATCGCCAATCACCAGGAGATGGTGAGTTCTAGTCCTGTTTAGGCATGAAAAGCTGGCTAGATGACTTTGGGTGAATCGCCAGGAGACTGTGAGTTCTAGTCCCACCTTAGCCATGAAAGGCAGCTACGTGACTTTGGGTGAATCGCCAGGAGACTGTGAGTTCTAGTCCCGCCTGAGCCACGAAAGGCAGCTGGGGGATTTGGGGCCAGTCCCTCCCTCTCATCCCAACCCACCTCACGGGGTTGTTGCCTGTGGGAAAAATAGAAGGGAGGAGTATTAAGTTTGCTGCCTTGAGCTGACGAGTATTTTTTGAAAAGGAAAAAAAAATGGTGGGATTAAAATATAGCGGTAATGAGGATGAGGATGATGAACCGGCACCTTACCTTGTCGCCTTTGCCAGCCTTGACTTTCGTGGACGTGACCAGCGGCACTCGCGTGATTTCCACGGGCCAACAGCGACAGTCGACAATGCGCCTGCGAAAGCTGTCAAACGGGAAGGGACCGAGAGCACACCGGTTACGACCGTTTGGCGGTCCGATGCTCAAAAAGGGCAGTGTGCGCATTGGTACCCACGCCACCTGGACGGGAAAGGCGGGGACGCGCAGTAGGCAGAGAAATGGTCGGCACCGATCTGGATGTTCAAAACCAGACGACGTAAGATGGATAAGATTAAGATCAGATGCTGACAAGATGAGGAGATGAGACGATAAAGGATAAGGGATAAAGGAAAAAGGAAAAAGATAAAGATAAGGATAAGGATAAGGAATAAAGGAAAAAGGAAAAAGATAAGGATAAGGGATAAGGGATAAAGAATAAGGAATAAAGGAAAAAGATAAAGATAAAGATAAAGATAAGGATAAGGAATAAAGGAAAAAGGAAAAAGATAAGGATAAGGATAAGGATAAGGATAAGGATAAGGATAAGGATAAGGATAAGGGATAAGGGATAAGGAATAAAGGAAAAAGGAAAAAGGAAAAAGATAAAGATAAGGGATAAAGGATAAGGAATAAAGGAAAAAGGAAAAAGGAAAAAGGAAAAAGGAAAAAGGAAAAAGGAATAAGATAAGGGATAAGAGATAAAGAAAAAAGGAAAAAGGGAGATACAGACTTCTCTCAAATTTGGGATAAACGGTACAATTGGCTGGAAAGGAGGGGGGAAATTGAAAAGGACACTAAAAACTCAACAAAAAGAGGCATGGGAGATCATAGATATCAAGAATTATAGATTTAAAAATTCTGTTATATCATAATTTAGGATGTATTATATTGTATATATTGTATATACGATATTCGAATCTTGCATGGAATAGTTCTCACACCAAATTTGCTACACTTGATATGCAAATTTTATAAAATGTTCAATAAAGTATTTTGGGAAAAAAAGGAATAAAGGAAAAAGGAATAAACGAAAAAGGAAAAAGGATAAAGGTAAGATAAGGAAAAGGATGAAGGACAAAGGATGAAGGATAAGATAAGCTTTATTGTTATTTTTCTGTGTACACAATGTCGCACATTAAAATGAAATTCCAATGGCCTTTCTTGGAAGAAAAGAAAAAGAACAAAACACCCACCACCCATCAAACAATGTCACTATCTCAAGGATAACAATAATATAATAGCAGCAGCGTCCAAAAATGCAAAGAACAAAGGGATGACAAAAAAATTGCTAATCCACGTCTCAGAGCTGTCGTGGGGAAAATAGGAGGCAGGAGCATCATACGTACCACCCTAAGTGGTACAAAAGGCAGGCAGGATAGAAAGATAGTAACAACAACAACAATAATGTTCATCAGGACAAAGATGCTTGGAGATAACAATGGTTTGGGGTTGTTGTTTTTTTCCAAAGCGAGCCTGGCTTTTGAGCCAATCACCAGGAGCCTGGGAGTTCTAGTCCTGCGTTAGGGCCTGAAAAACTGGCTGGGTGACTTTGGGCCAGTCACTCTCCCTCAGCTGAACTCACCTGACAAGGTGGTTGTGGGGAAAACAGGAGGAGGAAAAAGTGTTTATATATGTTCACCACCTTGCGCTGCTTATAAAAATAACAAAGGTGGGATATGAATAAATAAATCGGTTGAGTTTCTTGACGGACAAGCAAGCAGTAAATATGCAAAATGCATGACAAATACCAGTACAAGCAGGTCTGTTGTAATGAGGCTTATTAATATTTATGCAGAGCTTCAGCTCGAGGAACTCATTAATAAACATGCAGCAAATCCAGACCAGCCTCAGTTAGAGAACTTGGAGCCAGGAGTAAGAATTGAGGGCTGAAATCTGCAGGTCTCTGCTCTTAATTGCCTGACTCCCCTATATCATCCCGTTCAATTATGAATTGCTGGGAAATGACATGAGCTTTCTCACCACAGTACAGCTATAGGATCCAGGTAGCAACGCCTTTCCAAGTCCCACACAATCCGTTTCTTAATAGTTTCACCCTGAATCCTGGTTTCCCGGTCCTTAAAAAAAGAGAGTGAGAGAGAGAGGTGGAGAAAGAGAGAGTTAGGTGTAGTGGGTAAGGCACGAGGCTAGAAACAGAGAAGACCAGGGTTCCCAGGCTTGGCTTAGGCACAAATCTGGCTGGGTAGCAATTCCCTCTCCTGCCCCCCCCCCCCAGTCCTGGGAAGAAAAAGGCATAGAAAAACTGCTTCTGCAACCTCATATAAAGAAAATTTGTTAAAAATGTTCTACAGGTGGCATCTCCCGCCAGCGAGATTGTCTAAGATGTATCCGAATTTGGCACCAAATTGCTGGAAATGTGGTTTTAGGGAGGGGACCTTTTATCATATGTGGTGGACGTGTCCTAAGGCCAAAGAATATTGGAAAAGAGTAAGGGGATGGATATTACAAATAACGAATATTAAATTGGAACTCAGACCAGAAACCTTCTTACTAGGTATTTTCACGCAAAAACAACAGAAGAAAACCTTATATTTAATGGTGCATATAATTACGGCCACTAGAATTCTTTATGCTCAAGAATGGAAAAGCAAAGAGCTACCAAAAAAATACCAAATGTTACTGGAAAATCTAGACTGTGCTGAAATGGACAGGTTGTCACTGTTATTAAAGGATAAAGGGGTAAGTGAATTCTATGAAAGTTGGAACCCATGGTATCTATGGCTACAAGAAAAGAGAGAGAGAGAGAGAGAGAGAGAGAGGGAAGAAGAAGAAAGGAGAAAGGATAAGGTAGGGGATAAGCAAGTAAAATGAAAAGAAGAAGGAAGAACAATAGATAGTGGAGAGGAAAAGCTCCAGAAATAGGGAAAAGGAATAAGCAGGATGCTTAATTGAAGTAGAATTGGTTGTTTGTTTTCTCGTTTTGTCTATTTTTTGTTGTTGTTTTGTTATCTGTATTAGTGTTTGTTTGTTAGTTTTGGTATGTTATTTTGTAAATGTTTTTATTCTGTAATATTTAATAAAGACTTTTTTTAAAAAAAAAGAAAGAAAGAGGCCAATTTTGAAATTAATTTTGCATCTTTGTGTTCCTTAAGGGAACGCTAAGTTAACACTATATTATTTTCTATTTGTTTGTATTTCAGATTGTTTCTAGTTTCTAACCATAGAGGGAGGTTAAATTGTCACTATGTATTTGAAGTGTGTGGTTTGCCACTGTTGTGTCTATGTAGTTACTGTTGCCATAGGAAAGTGGTTCCAAATTCACAACTAAAAGAAAATAAAATTGAGAGAAGGCAGTTTGATAGACTTGTCCCCTAATTTAAGGAGGACTAGATTTAGAGGCTGAAGACAGCAGAAAAGGTACTGGTAGCTGTGAGGAGAGCAAATTTGAGCAAAACCATGGAGGGGTTCTAAAAACTAGACCTGGCGGTTGAAGAAGGAAAAACTGTGGCAAAGTTTAGTTTAGTTTATTTTAGTTTATGTTATTGAACCTTATACAATGAAATTAAATGTCATCTTCAAAGTTTCAAAGAGCAATAAAAATTCAGCAATAAAAGGGGAACTTCAGGAACTTATGCACATCAGAACCAATGAAAAGTCTTCACACAGAGAAAGACTGCTGCATGGTACATTTTCTTACTTACAGTGGGTTAGAATAAATGTTAGAGAAATCTTCATTGAAGAATGGCTATTAGCAGCTTATTGAGCTGATAAAAAGGTTTTTTTTTGTATATTAGAATAATAAATTCATAATCAAATGTGCCATCAAGTCAGTGTTGACTTTTAGCAACTACACAAAGATAGATCCCCTCCCTGCCCAAGGATCATTTGTCCCTAATCTGATCTTTTGATTATGCTGTAATTAAGAGGAAGAATAAATACACCTATGTAATTTAAGAAGAGCACCTTTAAAGCACTTTATCTTTCTACTTGAAAACACTTTATTACTTTAGTCAACAACTTTTAATTTTATGAACTTGTGGTGGCGGCTGCGGTGCCCTAAGTTTTTAAACCAAAAGAATCAAGTAACAGAATTTCTATATAAGGTTCACAGATTTTTTAAAGAGATAGCATTTAAGGAAATGATGCTTAATAAAGAATGCAATATCCTTTAAATAATGTAGAAGCTTAAACATTTATTAAGCAAAGGATGAATGAGTTCTTTATACTGAAATCTCAACTTTTTTTTAAAAAAAAAAGAATGTAATCATCTTGTTTTACAGGAAGTTAAAAGTGTGGATAAATGGAATACTTATGAGACTGTTGTACATTCCTGTTGGTAGATCAGAAGCTTGACCTAGTAAAATATGAGTTACATATATGAAATCAGAAGCTTGTCCTAGTAAAATATGAGTTTTCCCACAAGGCTATTGGGTAAAGGGAACCTCTACTTTTCCCTTAGCTATAGTGGAAGTATTATTTTGCTACTTTGAGTAAAAAATTGATACTATTGTGGAAAATATTTCCAGAGTGTATCATGTTCAAACAATATGTTTAATGAAATGTGACTGGAGAATATACCAAAAAGGCATATTTATGCATATAGTTAAATATCCAAGGATTGGTGGTGGTGTAATACACAGATCTTTGCTTGTTTATTGATAAATTTGGTGTTGTGTTCGAAATTGGGAATAAATTTTCTTCTTAAACCTGGAAGCTAAGTTTGCTCTCTCTTTTCTTCGACTCTTGGTTCATATCCTTGGGGCCTTTTGACTTAATGGTTGTCTGAGAATACAAAAGGAATTCCAAAATAAAGCATGCTGTTTCCACCAAACTGGATGCCCAAAATCTGACTAAGAATTTTGTGATCAATAGGCCAGGATGTTACAGTATATTCCCAGGATCCATAATTATAAAGTCAGTTAATGTAAATACTCCTTCTTTTCTGTCCAAAAGGTTTTTTCTTTTTTGTTAACATGGACATAAAAGAAAAATTCTATATAGGCACCAGTTTCAGCCCAAAGTTGTCTTTTTCTTGTAAACGGATAATGCTCCTGGTGCAAAGCAATGTGCCAGAAATTTTCAGATTTTACCATGACTATTATTTAACTTTGATGTGTTTATTCTTTTTTTAAAAAAAACTTCTATTATTGTTCTTTGAGCTGCTCAGAAATATTTAATAGACGTAGTACTATTCACTCTCAGCAGGAGAGAGATTAAATTTTTTTTAAATAAAACCATCACAGTGTCTCCCATAGAGGAGGATAAAAGACATTGGAGGCAGTTGTGCGAGGGGTACAACATGTTCAATTTTCCATTAGGGGTTAGCCAATGAAAGATTGATTTCTGGGCAAAGGCAGAGATTTCACAATGCTTGTAATCAAATAACCAAATGTAACAATATTCTTTCTTTGATTCCATTGTAGATGAAATTACACAGTAAGAAATGTCCACAAAATGAGTTATATTATTTGCATTACAAATTCCTCTAGAGTTTATTAAAAAGCCACAAAGCTACAATAAAGCTAGACCTTCATAATAATGCTACTATAGATGGCATCACCATTTCGAGTTCATCCTATAAGCATATATTGGCCCATGCATCATTCTATCATAATGACTCCCATCCCCTACAGGGGCCAGAATTTAGCTCAAAAGACTTTGATGTCTGACAGAGAACAGCAAATATTTCCCATCACCATTATGCAGACTACTAAGCCAAATTATTTGGACATCTGATCCAGAAAATCCCACAAGAAATTCTTCCCGGGCAGTAAAAATAAATAATAACCTAGTCATTTTCTGTTTTCCTGTTACCCAATACCAACTCCTTAGATGATTTTCTCATTCTCACTAATGTAATGGCCAGCAATGAAAAGAAACAAGAATCTCACAATGTGATAACATGTCATAGATAAATATGTCCAAAAACAACATGAGAGGAGGAGAGAGCTTTTGAGGGGTTTTGTAATGTTTTAATCGAAATATACCGTACCAGTAAGGAAGAAAATGCACACCATGTTGAGATGTTGTGGTATTTCTTTTGGCTTATACAATGAATTCAGTGTTCTAGTCTAGAGAAAACCAGACACACAAAAATAATTGGGGGCTTGGATGATTTTGATGCTTTATTTCCTCTTGCCTATCAGTTTGACTTGTAACTCTTGTTCTTTATGTCTTTGGGGAAAGGCATATTTTTAACTAATGGGGTGCCTAGTTATAAAAGAATCGGGCTAGATTTGGCACATCTCATGTTGTTTTTGGATGCATGTATCTATGAAATATTATTACATTGTGAAATTTGTGTTTCTTTTAATGGTTGGCTATAAAGTTAGCTAGAAGGAGATAATCATCTAGTGATTTGGTATTGGGTAAGAGCAATCCATAATTATGTTTAGTTGAAGAAAGTATTTCTTCAGTCTCCACCAGCCAGGAGGTCAAAAGTCCTGGCATACTTGCCTGGCATGTTATATATGAATGAAGCTATGGCCAGGATAAGCTATCTCCCTACCCTGATGTGATAGCCTTCTACAACCATTCAAAGATTTTTCTATGGAAAGTAACTTTTCATCTTTTGATGAAAAAGGTGTGTGCTAACTCAACGTACAGAATGCAGCCGCGCGAGTGATCAAGGATGTACCTCGGTGCACCCATATAACACTGATCCTCTACGAGCTGCACTGGTTGCCAGTGGTCTTCCAGGTGCAATTCAAGGTGCTAGTAACAACTTATAAAGGCCTACATGGCTTAGGAGCGGGGTAACTTCGAGACCGCCTTCTGCTACCATATACCTCCCAGCGCCCAGTAAGGTCCCAGAGAGTTGGTCTGCTGCGGGTCCTGTCAGCCAAACAATGCCGGCTGGTGGGCCCCCGGGCTAAAGCCTTCTCTGTGGCGGTGCCGACCCTCTGGAACCAACTTTCAGCTGAGATTAGGACCACCCCACCTTACTGGCCTTCCGTAAAGCCGTTAAGACCTGGCTCTGGCAGAGGGCCTGGAACTAATGTACCCTCCCCTTTGGATAAATGTTGGTTGTAATGATTGGATTTAGTAATGTTTTAATTGATTATTGTATTTTTACTGTTGTTAGCCGCCTCGAGTTCCCCTGATTGGGGAAATGAGGCAGGGTATAAATCAAAGTAAATAAATAAATAAAAACCCAGTGTACACAGTTCATAACATGTAAATGGGAAGGGCATTGATAAGTTGCTTTTGTATCACTCATCAAGATTTCCAATATCTAAGTCAGTTGATTTGGAAATCCACTTGTGTGTAACCATGAATTAGACCACGGATATGCGTAAAACCATTTAGGTCAGTCTTCCCTAATTTCATGCCCCTCAGAACAGTAACTGCACTTTCAAGAAGAGGAAAGTATCAAGTTGGAGACCCTAGTTCCAAGAAAAGCTGACTTGCAAATTAGCCACAGACATGGATATTACAGCATTTGCAGGACTATTAATTTTATAAATGCATAAACCTTAATGGAATAAATTCACAAAACTTTACCATTTCTATTCCTGATAATAAATAGGACTTTTTAACAATAAGAATGAGCCTGTAAATTGAAAAGAAATGGGTGGCATATTCATGTAGTTATAGGAAATAAATTTTCCTATAAAGGGGGGATGGCAGGCAAAAGCCAGCCCTACAGAGATCAGCTCAGCAGGATGGTTTCCTTTTCTTACCCCAGAAAGCAATTACTGCCAAATGCTCTGTGGGAAAATCCTAGAAATTTATTTCTTTTAAAGCTATCTTTTTATTCTTTTTGTGCTTTGTGCTTTATTTTATGAAATACTTAATATTTTATTCATATTGTATTCCTACTCTTAACATATTCTGATTATAATTCATTATATTTGTTGCAAGCCTCTTTGGCAGAACTAGCTAATAACTAGAAATTCCCAAAGCTGAATGAATCGAAGATAAGCAAAAAATGCTACAGAGGAAGACATAAGAAATGTGGGTGCTGCTGGGTGTCAGTGTTCTGAGTAATGCATCCAAAGAAATCAGAACTCCAAGGCAGGAACGTTCCTCGGAGAACATTTATTGGACACATCATATCGGCACAGCCAGTGAAAACCAATTCTAAAAGTTTCCCACTGTTACTATGTAATTAAAAGAGCAAACGTTTCCCTTTCCAGGTGTTACAGGTCACATTGTCCAATCAAAGCAGTTGGCGGGCTTCCTCGGTCACTTCTGCTCCTTCTGCTACCTGTTGAGATGACCTTGGTTCCCATGGAAGAGTTCCTTATTTTGTATATGAGACGGTCTAGCTATTTCCCTCTCATCCTCTGCCCATAGTGCATGGCAACTGTGAAGCAGCACTAAATGGCTTCAGCTAGATTTGATTAAGAGTTGACATTGGGTTTGAATGAAAGGAAAAGACAAATTCTGGATTCAGCTTAATGGCTTGGTGATTCTCAGCAATACCCTGACAAGACCGAGTGGCTGTGGGTATTGCCCCCACGGGGTCCAGTTGATGAACCATCTCTTATGCTGGGGAGAGACAAATTGCTCCCCTCAGATCGGGTGTGCAATTTGGGGATACTCCTGGATCCGCAGCTTCAATTGGATTACCATCTTTCAGCTGTGGCCAGGGGTGCCTTTGCGCAGGTTCACCTGCTGTACCAATTGCGCCCCTTCCTGGACCAGGAGGCTCTTCTTACGGTCACTCATGCCCTTGTCACCTCTCACTTGGA
This sequence comes from Boaedon fuliginosus, assembly GCA_027560395.1. Taxonomy (NCBI): domain Eukaryota; kingdom Metazoa; phylum Chordata; class Lepidosauria; order Squamata; family Lamprophiidae; genus Boaedon; species Boaedon fuliginosus. Next base: position 31,249 of record JANHGC010009054.1, read on the forward strand.
CTACTGTAATGCGCTCTACATGGGGCTGCCCTTGAAGAGCACTCGGAGACTTCAACTGTTTCAGAATGCAGCCGCACGAGTGATAGTGGGTGCACCCAGGTGTGCCCACATAACACCTATTCTCCGCGAGCTGCATTGGCTGCCAGTGGTCTTCCGGGTGCAATTCAAGGTGCTAGTAACAACTTTTAAAATCCTACATGGCTTAGGAGCGGGGTACCTTTGAGAATGCCTCCTGCTGCCTTATGCCTCCCAGCACTCAGTTAGGTCCCACAGAGAGGGCCTATTATGGGTCCCATCAGCAAAACAATGTTGGTTGGCAGGCCTGCGTGCTAAAGCCTTCTCTGTGGGAGCGCCAACCCTCTGGAACGAGCTTCCGGTGGAGATCAGAACCACCTCTTCCCTGTTGGCCTTCTGCAAGGCTACGAAGACCTGGCTATGGTAGAGGGCCTGGAATTGATGTGCCCCCCTCATGTCTTGAAAGTGTTGAATGAGTGGGAAGGATGGATTTTTTTGGATTTTATACTGTAACTTATTGTTTTAATTCTGTTGTTAGCCGCCGCGAGTTCCCCTGACCGGGGAAATGAGGCAGGGTCTCATAAATCAAATAAATAAATAAATAAATAAATAAATAAATAAATAAATAAATAAATACATAAATAAATTTGGAGTGGCTACTGCTTGCTTGCTTGTTTGTATCCCTCCTTTATTTTATTTACACATAACTCAAAGTGAAAAACATATCTAATATACTTTCCCCCTCCTATTTTCCCCACAACAACAAACCTGCAAGATTAAGTTGGGCTGAGTGAGAGTGACTGGCCCAAAGTCACCCACCTGGCTTTCATGACTAAGGTAGGACTAGAACTCATAATCGCCAGCTTTCTAGCCTGGTATCTTATCCACTAGACCAGGGATATCAAACTTGATTTCATTGAGGGCCACATCAGGGTTGTGTTTGACTTCGGGGGCTGGGTGGGTGTGGCAAAGGTGGGTGTGGCCAGCTTGACATCACTTGTGTTGGGAGCGACTATGGGAGCCCGAGTGCTCTACCAACGAAAACAGGCTCCTGAGCTCCATTATTGGCCATGATAGCTTCCTGCAGTCCTCTGCCAGTGAAAACAGAGCTTGGGTGGGCCATGCATGCCCCCTGGGCCCCGTTTTCAGCCACAATGGCCTCCTGTAGCCTTCGGCCAGCAAAAACAGAACTCCATATTTGCTGGCAGAGAGCTGCAGGAGGCTGTCGCAGCCGAAAATGGGGTCTGTGAGGGTTGCGTGTGGTCCTCCTAAGCTCCATTTTTGCTGGCATATGCACCATGGGCTGGTCTTTTGCAGCTTCCAGAGTAGTTCCATCGCCAGATCTAAGCACACACAGGCCAGATTCGGTCCTGAGCCTTGAGCTTGACACTCCTGCACTAGACCAAACTGGGTCTAGATCCCTTCTGTTGATTTTGGAGTATGTACGCTATAGGGTTCTTAGCTATTGGAGCACTGAGGTGCTGTTATGCAGTGTGGGAACTGATGGATAAGTATAATGGCTTAAAGAAATACTAGCTGCTCCTTCTACTCCTACTCTTCTTTGGTAGTGAAGCAGAATGAGGGTTCTGTTCTGTCTCCTCATGAAGTAGCGGAGGGAGCAGGTGGGAAATGTTTCCTCTGGTGTCAGTTACTGGCAGAAGAAGTGTGATCCAGGGGTTGATGAGTGAAAAAATTGGCAGAGTTCAACTGAGGAGACAAAAAAGGCAACAGAAGGCATAAGAATCAAGGAGGGAAAGTGACTGTTGACTGAATGCTGCTGATTAGAGCATTGCTTACTTCAACCTGGTTGAGGAAGCTTTGGAAGCAGAAAACAAATCCAGCTACCCAGAAAGAAAAAGAAAAATGAGCATGCAATTAGGAAGGAATAAAATATGTCCTATTCTAGTGTCCTACACAAATGCACAGACTACAGTATCGAAAACTGGAACTTAATGTAGGAAACGAAAGAACATTTGAATAAAGGTACAAGAAAGTAGAAAGAACAGAGACAATATTGTAGTGATATGGACTATGCCTGGCAGATGAATTGGAATTGATTACAGAATTTTGTCACAAGTGGGTCATGATAAATGTGGAACAGCTTTTGAAAAATCCATAGTGCCAAGATTGCAAGACCCCCAACATTTCTTAGTGGTCTTGCTGACTGTTTTATTTTTCAGAAGTTGATGAAAAAAGCACAAGGGGGAATCATCTTGCCTATATTTGATTGTAATCAATTGGGAAGAGCTGCTGAATGATAGGAACCAGCATGTGTTTATTATTTATTAACCATGTTAATCAACTTTTTACCTCCTTTTTGTAGATTAGCCAGTTTAGTTGATTTGTGAGAATGTTTGCATAATGTATTGTGACTTCATGAAAGCATTTGGTTCAGAAACATTTGCAATTAGATTGTAGTAGAAAAGACAATATAATTCTGGCTGGGCTATATTGCTGTTAGATGAATACAGAGGTGATTGAAGAATTGTGAACAAGGGCTGTGAATCAATAGACCTTCATCAAGATAAAGAGGAAAAACATATCACAGAACTCTCTTCTAGGCCCTGTGGTTTTCCAACATCTTTATAAATGACTTTAATGAGAGATTAGAAAATATGATAATCAGATAGAGAGATCATTCTGGACAGCAATATGTATGAAATGATTTGGGTGTCTTTGTAGATCACAAGGTGAACCAAGAAAAAAGGTGCAGAAGAAAAAAAATGAATCCCAGCTTAATCT
>JANHGC010009055.1:0-19997 GCA_027560395.1 Boaedon fuliginosus
TACATCCAAATGAGGGGGGGGCACATCATATTCAGGCCATCCGACAAAGCCAGAAAGCCAAAGTCCGTAGCCTTGCGGAAGGCCAACAAGGTGGGGATGGTCCTAATCTCAGGGGGAAGCTGGTTCCAGAGGGTCGGCACTGCCACAGAGAAGCCTTTAGCATGGGAACCCGCCAGCCGACATTGTTTGCCTGATGGAACCCATAATCTAATTGTAGCTGTGGATCCAAGAGTACCCCCAAGTTGCGCACCCGTTCTGAGGGTAGCAATTTATCTCCCCCCAGCATAAGTGATGGATAATTAACTGGACCCCGGGGGGGCAATAGCCACAGCCACTCAGTCTTGTCAGGGTTGAGTCTGAGACTATTGGTCCCCATCCAGACCATTACATCCTCTAGGCACCGGGACATCACTTCAGCAGGATCACTAATTCGATCAGGAGCAGAGATGTACAACTGGGAAGCATCAGCGTACTGATGATATCCTACCCCATGTCGTCAGATGATCTCACCCAGCAGTTTCATGTGTATGTTAAATAGGAGAGGGGAGAGAATTGAGCCCTGAGGCACCCCGCAAGGCAGGTCCCTCGGGTTCGATCTCTGTCCCCCCACCAACACCGACTGGGTCTGGCCCGAAAGGTAGGAGGAGAACCACCGCAGCACGGTGCCTCCCACTCCCAACCCCCTAAGCCGCCCCAGAAGGATACCATGGTCGATGGTATCGAAAGCCAGTGCGAGGTCAAGAAGTACCAGGATAGAGGAAATTCCCCTATCCCGAGTATGCCAGACATCATCCACTAGTGCAACCAATGCTATCTCAAGTGCTGTACCCAGGCCTGAAGCCAAACTGCAAGAAATCCAGATAATCAGCTTCCTTCAAGGCACGTAAGAGCTGAGAGGCCGCCATCTTCTCAACAACCTTCCCCAGAAAGTTATTCAAAACAGCTGGGTACAGGGAAGGCTTCTTGAGGGGAACACCCCCCTCTGGCCCCAACCTGGTCTCGGTAATGCATGCCCAGTTGGTCCTCTTTTCCAGGATTAATTCCTGGATCAGAGGGGCCTTATTTACAACCGACCTGGCATTAAGAAGTAACAGCTGGAGCCCAGGGCCCTGATTTCCCGAACCAGCAGGCCCCTGAGACAAGCCAGAGGGGTCAGAACATGGTACTACCAGCAATTGGCGAGTACGTGATCCCCGATGATGGCTTACCCCACTGCTCCCGCCATATCTGCCTCTTCCAAACACCACTGAGATTGGCCAACCCTCTTCATTCCCCACAGAAACCATCCCTTCCATTCTGTCCTCTCCCACCATAGCCAGCCTGTGGGAGAGACCCGTCCCATCAGTCACACAACCACTCATCCTAATAATTAATTTAAAAAACAAACAATATAATAGTTAAAAACAATGCAAAGCTAAAAATACTTAAAAATTAATCACAATTAATAAAATATATTCTCTCCAAAAGTCTCTTAGTCCTCCCTGGTAATAATGGCTGGAGGAGGAGAAAAGGGGAGGGGAGGAGAGGAGAAAGGAGAAAGTTCTTAATGAAAGTTCTTAATAAAAGACATAGGGATAAGAAATGGGGAGTCCAGGCTCAGAAAGAGACCCCGTGTCGTTGGTTCCACCAGTCAGATGTTCGTCTGGCTTCCATCATCCTCACAGTCAGCTGGATATCCCCGGAGGTCTCATTTGATATAGAGAACACAATAGCCTTTCTCGGGGGTAGCTCCCACTTTGTGGAATATCTTTCTGATGATTAAGGCATCCAATCTTTTTTGCGTTTCACGAACTAGTGAAAGTTAGTATGTCCCTAACTGATTCTGGACAGCAATTATAGTTGTTTTTTTCATTATTTTCATGTTGCATTTAAATGATTTTTGTTTTGTTGTTAGCTACCAAGAGTCTATCAAGATTGGAAAGGATTACAATTATTTTTCAATAAATAATTTTAAAACTGTAGCAAACTATTTTTAGAAAATCTTTGCCCGAAATGCAGAGTTGGAAATAGCTATTACTTTTTTTTTTAATGGATTGTATAGGCATCAGCATTGTATGAATGTCAGCCCTAGTTCCAATCTCTTGGTTTTCTTTCAAGAGTGTGTATTTTATAGTTTCCTATTGATGAGTGTGTGATCTTATGCAGAATACAAACCCCGGTTTGTCCATACTCGCCAAACCCGGTCCTTATCTGTGGAATTTGAAGGGGAAATATACAGTATAAATCTGGAGGAAGAAGAGGAGAAGGAGGAGGAGGAGTTGCACATCCTTCAGTCCAAAAGCATTGTTAAGCGGCATGGAAGTTACAGTGAAGAGGAAGAGGATGAAGCAGAAGGAGGTCATCCAGAAGATGGTGATGGAATCAAAGCAATGCTTGCTGATGGGACTAACACGGTTGGCCAGCCAGAATCTGTCAGAGTTACTCATAAGTAGGAGTGCTTTACTTAATTGCTTTTCATTATTTATTCAGAATCATCTATATGTGTTATCCAAGGTAGCAAAAGTAAAGATAGCCCCAGGGCAGATTTCAGGGATAGAAAAGAGAAGCAGATACATTTTGAGCAAAAACAAAGTCTGCTTTTCATTTGAGGATGAATATCAAATAGTAAACCCAAAGGGGCGTTGATTTATCTAGAAGAACTACAGAAAATCTGAAACATCAAGGCTAGAGAAGCATATAATTCCTTCTGCCAAATTCCCTGTGTGGCCATTCCCTCTTTTCTTAACCTCCCTCACTGAGCAGGAAAGTCTAAAATTATTATTACCTGAACATGAGCACACTCATCCTGAATGAGAATTCAAGATGAAACAGGTTTATGATTGCATAGAGGATTTTATTCAAATTTGGACAAGAGCATTTTATGCTTAATGCAGGATACTTGGGAACCAAGAGGCCAAGAAAAGTACATTTGAGATAGGACTAGTTGTATAATAAAGGGAACAATATTTTGGAGAGATTTTAAAGGTAGAATAAATATTTGAGGGAGGTAGACGGAGAAAAATAACAATTTTAGGGATATTTTTGTATCATTTAAGTCCTGGGAAATATGATAGATATATTTGAAGGCAAATACCTTTTCTTGAAATGGCTGTGTACTTAAGTGTTCATAAGCTCGAATGTAATGTTTAGATACACTGTCCTTAAACATTGGTACTGCTTCCTCTATAGAAAGTTTTTAGACTAAGCACTTGCTACAGCAGTGAGAGTTATTTGCTTTTTTTATTGCTGTAAAGAGTCCTAGAATTTAGGCTGGGCAAGGTATCGCAAATATATCACACTTTATTATGTTTTCTCTTCATTCTTTCCTTACAGATGTTTTATTCTTTCAAACGACTCTATTCATTGTGAAAGAGAGCTATATCATTCAACCAGAGCTTGGAAAGATCACAAAGCCTACATCGACAAGGAGGTTTGGAAGGTCTTTTTCTTAATTTAGAATTAGAACTGGTATTTTGAGACAGAACAATTTATCAGAAAATATATATAGAATGAACATTTGGAATGATATTGGAATTGGGTGCAAATTTCTGCATATTGATATACACAATATATGTTCTTGGAAGTAATGGTAAATTATTGTTTCACTGTTATGGGAATGAGACTTATCTATGGTTATCTCTTTTTCAGTATCTCTTCTTGTATAGATACCCACTGTCATTCATTGATTTCTTATAAAATACTAATTTGGACAAACTATGTAGTCCTATTTATAATGATACAAACAAGACAGCTTCAGACAATGGGCCAATCTAACCAAATACACATCTAACAAAATAGACTGAAAAGTAGTCAATATCTTATTGTAATCTACATCACATTAAAGAACATTCTAAACACGCTATGGCCTTTGGAAAATAATTGCTTTACCACATCTGAACTTGCTATTGCAGTGGCATGTGTACATATACAAGTTGTGCATATAACATATGAATGATTTAAAGTGTTAAAAAGCAATGAAAATTTTTATATACATTTAGCAATGATATAAAATAGTTTAATGGGAAGTTTTATCACAATCAATATAAGGATTGGGTATATAATATTGCTATTAAATCAGTCATTCTTTTTACAGATTGAAGCTCTCCAGGATAAAATTAAAAATTTAAGAGAAGTAAGAGGACATCTTAAAAGACGAAAACCAGATGAATGTGACTGTAGCAAAAAGAGGTATATAAAACTTCCTCAATAACTTATGTATCATCTAATTATCATCTAATTTGGAAAGCATGATTAATTGTTCTGAAGTTGATTTTGTAACTGACAGCATGTAAAAAAAGAAGTCATATAGTATTGCTGGACAAAGTATTGTTTTATTGAATTTTGTTTCATATATAATTTTATTATTTGATTGAATTCTAGTTGTATAGTTAAATTTCAGGAAGATTTTTGAAGTACCGTAAGTAATCCTAGAGGCATTTTTAGAACAAAATTTAGGACCATATTGCTATAGTCCAGTTCTTTTATATTGTTAGTATAAAAAAGTTTGACAAAAAAGTTTCTGGTGAAAGTAAATGTTTCTGAAATCCAAGAAATTTTTACCCCAGATCCATGCTTCTTTAAAAGAGAATCAGTGCTGCTCATAAACAGTTTTTAATATATCAGACATACTTTTGTTTTAAATGGAATTTTGCAGAAAGTTTTTTATGTTATAATATTTCTTTATAGCTATTACCACAAAGAAAAGGGGGCAAAAGTTCAAGAAAAGCTTAAGACAAGTCATCTACATCCATTCAAGTGAGTCTTGTTAATTTCCAGCATGTTACCTTTCCAACATATATATTCATGAGACCTACCTTCCAATCATCTTGTCACATGCTATGGGAAGTTTGTCAAAAAAATGTTTCATTTAATGATGTGGGATTTGGAATAAGTAAATAGCTGTAAAGAATTCCTTGGCTACATTTCAATTTTTTTGTTGTGTCTCATGTTGATGACTTAACTTTATGTTCATTTCACTGGAATTGTAATGTATCCAATTCTATTTATTTCAGTTTTGTTCAGTTTCTAAACATACATTGTTTTTCACTCTATCTCAGTGGTTCTCAACCTTCCTAATGCTGAGACCCTTTAATACAGTTCCTCCTGTTGTGGTGACCCCCAACCATAAAATTATTTGGGACCACATATGGGATTATGTGTTTTCCAATGGTCTTAGGCAACCCCTGTGAAAGGATCATTCGACCCCCAAAGGGGTCCCGACCCCCAGATTGAGAACCACTGCTCTATCTGATTACAGTACATTTCCATCCATTTTTATTGGTGTCTTAGACACACATTAAAACGGACAAGGTTAAATATCATAATTGTGTAACATACAGTGAGCCTATAATTACTCCATCTTTCTACGATTATAACCAAGCATCACTTGTCTTGGTTGATCAGGGCAGAAATATGCAACTGACTATCAGAGCATACATGTGATCCCTAAGCTATATCAATGGATGATCACATCTAGAGGTTTTATTTATATAACTTAACTTTATTTAAGTTAAAGAAAAGCGGAAGAGAATGGACCCCTAAGCCATCCCACCATGTAGATCTGTCTCCCCTCAGCAAACCAGCTAGAACCAGTTCTGGAGATAGCAGGAAAACCACCGTTACATTGTGCCTCCTATTTCCCCCTAAGCAATTCCAGAACAATAATATAGTTGATGGTATTAAAGGTCACTGACAGATCAAAGAAAGTCAGAAGGAAGATATTCCCTCCCATGCCTGCAATAGGTTCATCAAAAAGGATAACATCTCCAGCTGAACCAAGCAAAAGGGCTCTCGCTTAATTCATTTTCTCCAGGGTCCTTTGCTGAAACACAACCTCCTTCTCAAAAAAGGGAAGATTGCAGACTGGATGAAATTTCATAGGATCCAGTCATAGTTTATAGGAGTGGTTAGATCACTGTCTCCTTTGGAGCCTACAGAACCACCACCAGTTCATTCACCACTACTGCAAGTCATCTCCCAGGAAGCCTTGAGCAACCAAGAGAAAGATTCAGAACACAGATGGCCTCACTTAACAGCTTCAAATAACCTGTTCACTTCCTTTTAATTAGTTATAAAGTGTTAGTAGGTTCTAAAACATAATAGCATTGTTGAAAATGCATATTAAGTTATTAACTATCTGATAGATGCTTCCTATGCGTAAAGAATAGGAAAATAAACACAAGTAACCATATTCCAGCATTGAGAAAGCAGATTATAAATAGCAGCAGGATTGTTTATGTTAGGTTTATATGTATACTTAAAACATATATAGGTTTCTGAACATGATTATATGTCTTTATAGCTTTAATGACAGAGATAATGTAGCTGAGAAGTAATATCTGTGTTCCACTATGAAGTAAGCCAGTTCTTCTTTTCTGGGGGAAAAATAACAAAAGCAAAACTAAAATTACAGAGGTTTAATAAAGCAAATGAATGTCTCAAAACCTGGTGCAATTCATATATTTTGCATAATAATTCCTATGAGCACTAGTGAGCTTAGCCAATGTCACTGATGATACTCTTCCAGAATTAGGGAAAATAATACAGTACTAAATAATGTTTCTAGACTATAAGCCAAATTGCATTTGTCGGTTCATATTTGAAAAATGGACATGTACACAGACTTAGTTTATTCTAGCTTTGATTATTAAAGTATGCTATTGTTTAACATATATTAAATATTCCTGAATAATTAGGGAAGCTGCACAAGAGGTGGATGGTAAACTTCAGCTCTTCAAAGAGAACCGGAGGAGAAAAAAAGAAAGGAAAGGGAAAAAGCGCCAGAAGAAAGGAGACGAATGCAGCCTTCCTGGACTCACTTGCTTTACTCATGACAACAATCACTGGCAGACTGCACCATTCTGGAACTGTGAGAACCACTTCCAGTAGATGCATGCTCATGGGAATAAGAATTGATGTGAGCTCTTAGGGAGTTGGAGGGCATATTTGTTCTGGATCTCATATGGAGAGGAGAGGAAAAGACAATGAGCTCATTAAAAATGGGTATGTTAATTCAAACTAGAATTACATTTAGAGCGAACTGGCTAGATTCAATTTACAGATTTCTGAGTGAAAACAGTTTCAAAGTAAATGAAACCAGAGATCTTGTGTGACTCATGAGTAGTATAAAGATTTCCCTGATTAAATAGATGGTGGTGGGCAAAAGGGACAGCAACATATGTAACAGCAACATATGTAACAGTGCTAGGAAACCTAGCAGTGCCCATGATCTATTTAGTGATGTGTTTGTAGGAGGTCTCAAAGGCAAACAGGGCCAATCCATTGCTCAGTTCAAGAAATCTAGAGCTTGAACTCATCCAGTGGTGTACTGTATAGGCTCTGCTTTGAAGAACTCCCAGGAGAGAAAGTTCTCCTGGTAGCTAATTTGAATTCCAAACTGCTCTTATCATCAGGAGGTTGTTTTTCTAATATTACAAGATGGGTTGCACAATGTTTTTGTTCACTTGCAAGAGCTATATCTGTACGTTGTACAAGCATTGTCTACTAATATGCTATATTATTGCATGAAACTTGATATGCTCATGGAACTATCAATGGATTGCCCATGCTCAAGTGAACTGAATACATGTATGTTTAAATTTATTTTTTCCCTATAACAGTAGGATCATTTTGTGCTTGTACAAGCTCCAACAACAACACTTACTGGTGTTTGCGAACATTAAATGAAACACACAACTTCCTCTTCTGTGAATTTGCCACCGGATTTTTGGAATATTTTGATATGAATTCTGATCCCTATCAGGTAAATGTATGTTAAAAATGCTACAATTGTGGGACGCTACCTTAGCTAAACCACTACTACATTTCAATTATATCCCATTTTATGTCTAAACTCAAAATAATGTGAGCTGGTGTCCCCAAACACTTTCACATCCAGGTTTTGATCCAAGCATACACTCATGTATACTTTGCAGCTTTTTTAGTGCATGACGTATGTGGCACTGAGAAAAGACTACAGGTAGGGCTTGACTTACAACTAGTTGCTTAATGACTGTTTGAAGTTATGACAGACCTCCCTGGGGTACTTACAACCTAGTTCCAAAGTTTTGAAAGCTGCCCAGCCCCAGTCCCGGTCACATAGTTGTACGTTAGGCGTGCTGCATTTGCAGCTTTTTGCTTCTGTGGTCACATAATTACCTTTTATGATGATTTTGCCAAAAAAACTGGCATTTATTTCCAGTTTTTGACAAAAGCAGTTCCTTGGTTCATGTAACAATCACTGCAAAAAAGATTGGATTGGTCATGTGGGTGACCTGATTTATGACCATTACAACTTATGACCATCAGGGGCAGTAAATCAAGAATTATTTGTAGATTTGCAAATGTATTCCAAAAGGGTTAATATAACTATGAAGGAAATATAACAAGCAGTTATAACTTGCTGAAAATCCACTTATGTAAGCATAATCATTTAAAGTTCACACCTTTTACTGATGTAGGCATTCATTTATTTCTTTCCATGGCCAGCTAACAAATTCAGTACATACGGTGGAAAGAGGCATTTTGAACCAGCTACATCTTCAACTAATGGAGCTACGAAGTTGTCAAGGTTATAAGCAGTGCAATCCAAGACCTAAGGGACTTGACACAGGTAACAACCCATGGTTTTAAAACTGGAATATTGTGTTTTGTTTTCCTTAATTATTCCAAGGAGCAGCTAAGTTGTCTGTGAAACCTCTTGCTGTGTATTAATTCAAGGATCAATATATGGTTCCTGATAACGACTTTTAGATAAGGACTTAAAAGCTCAAGAAAATAATGCACTTCACTGAACATATGAATAATACATAATATCAAAAGAATTATTTATTTTATTTTTATTTATTTATATTCCATCTTTATTGTTTTTATAAACAACCCAAGGTGACAAACCAATCTAATATTTCTTTCTTCTATTTTTCCTGCAACAACTCCCATCTGAGGTGGGTTGGACTGAGAGGCAGTGATTGGCTCAGTCAGAAAAACCTGCAATTTCCATATTTATCCATATGTTTTCTCTACATATTTCTAACAGACCGGCATTTTTTTGTCAATGCAAGCTAGGAGAGATTTAAGAAATAACCCCTTATACAATAATTACCCATTATCAATAAATTAGGCTAGGTTATTTTCTCCAAAAATCCATTGGGAAATTGAGATAAGAGTATGATAAATTATACAAATAACCATTATGGTGGTTGGATTTTGAGACCTTAATATATGTCCCTTAATGTTAGTTTGATGTTCCATATCCTCTGTATTGTCATTTAAAATATTTCTTTAGTTGGTTTTAGAACTTTCTGGTGACTAAGAAATCTACTGGATATGGACAAAGCCTGAAACTTCCCTCTTTTTACACATCTTAGAGCAATAGCAACTTGAATTTGCCAATAGGAGAAAGGAATTTGAATTGGCATCAGTCTTGCACACCATCATCAACTCCTATTACAGAAGTGCACAGCTGAGCCAGCTACCTCTTCCTCCCAAAGGGGCAAGATGTCCATGCTTTTATCAACTGTAATATAATTAGAAATCATGGGTTTGTTCCTTGGAGATTTATCTCTTTTTTATGGTTTCATTTCTTTTACCAATAAACATTTCCCTTTTCTTATAACTTAATCATCTTTTTGTCCTATTTTAGTTATTTCAGGACATACCTTACTCAGGTATCTTTGTTGGACTGCTTCTTTATTTGATTTATAACCCCATAAAATTATTATTAGGAATTAGATGCTGCGCATGGAAAGCTACATTGTGAATGATTTTACCAAACCTAAACACTAACAAAAGTTACTCTTGTATTTTCCTATATCAGGAAATAAAGATGGAGGAAGCTATGATCCACACAGGTATCCACACTTTATTATTCTCCTCAGCAGCTTCTTTCCAAATAATTGCATGACCTGGTCCATTTCAACTAATGCCTCTACTTTGCCTGCTGCACATCACATAGCTTTTGCTGCATGCAAGCGCTAATGCTGTTCATGAAACCACTGGTGTTTTACATTTTCACATTACATTTAACATATTTACATCAAAAGTTCAGTTTTATTTTATTCCACCTTAGGAAATTTACTCTCATCCTCATATTTAAACAGAGGAAGGGAGAGAAGGTATAGTGCAAAAAGAATGCTCAGCCATTTATTCACCAATCCACCCCATCTGTCTTTCCATCTAGAACACCTACATATCACTCTCTGTGGGCATCAGGCATCTCCATGTGTTTAGGCAACATGGAATGAAGAATACATTCTTGTACTGTTGTATATACTGTAGATCATGATGTCCTAAAGAGGGTGCTTAAATATGTGTATCTGCACAGCAAAGCAAAAGCAATTGAGATTACATTGTATGTATATGTTCATATATTGAATCGATACTTGTTAACTTTTTCTCCTATAGAACTTGATTGGATACTTGTTCACTTTTTGTCCTATAGTACTTGATTATTTTATAAAATTGATGTCAGCTTGCAATATGGGGGCCTGGTCCATAAGACACTTGTGCACATTTTCCAAATAAAATGCAAAAAAGTGTTATGTAATTCTGCACCAGTAAAACTGATGTTATAAAACTGTTGAACTTAAGCCAATGTGGACTGGATTAGCACCCAGATGATATGGAATGCTATGACATAATAATTATTAAATCAATTTTCAAAGAAGAGTAACTCAGGATTATTGGATTGTTTTGTAGAACTTCAGTAAGAGGTTGGGCTTTGTTACATATTTAGAGTGAAATAGAAAATAATTACATTCTTTCACTTTTGGGATTTACAAGCTTCCTTCTGCTTAGTTTTTCAAGGATTGTTACTCTGTCAAACTGCTTCAATTTGCCTCTGCTTACTGTGATATTGATAGCAACAATCACCAGTCTTTGCACACTTCAAATTGATGCCGCAGTGATTACCTTCACCAAAGATTAGATTGCCCAGGCTAAGCCAGAGGTGGTTGAGGGCCAGTATTAGCCCTCAAGTTGCAGATCTTATTCAAATCAAACTAAGCCAGTTTTAATCAATAAGAAACTAAAATAAGCCAATAAATGTATTCACCAAAGCTTCTATTATCATTTAAAATAAAAACAGTAAGTCCACTTCTTAGTCAAGTGGTCATGAATTGGGAGGCAAATGATAGAAAGGTTTAAACTGTCTTGCATTCCCTGATAAGACAGGAAATGTTGTTGAAAACAAAAGAATTAGCATTGCCATTTAAATGTTGTAGAATTAGCACTGAAGATTAGTTGGGGCTTGAGAGGGCTGTTTGTCTGGTGAATTAATTTGTTTGCAACACAGAAACAAAGCTTTTCTGCCCTCTGCCCCCAGTTACCTCTTTCCTTTTCTATATGGTTTGTCTCCCCTTGTCTCTTTCCTTCCCTTTCCATATGCACATTCCAATCATCCCATCTCCATTCTCCTTTCTTTGTTGAGGTTTCTTTTGGAGAAAGGAAGGAGTGTGTATGGTCATCTGTGTGAGAAAAGTATTTGTGGGGAAATGGTTGGTATATGCAGATGAGCCTCATTTAAGTTTGCAAATGGTGTACCTTCATTTATAAGTGACTAATTGCAATGATTTGTTATTCAATTATTATACATTCTTTTCTTTTTGGGATATGCCTTCTAGGATCTGTATGTACGGGTATACCTATAAGCATACATATACACAAGTGTGTTCCTCTCCTCAGTATAGGTACATTGTTCAGTGACCACTCAGATCTATGATGGTGCTGAATGAGGATAGAGACTCAAGAATTCCGGTCATTGCAACATCCCCAAGTGACCTAATTGGGATTTCTGACATTCTCTGCCAGCTTCCCACAAGCAAAATCAACAGGGAAACCAGTGGAGAATCTGAAGTCATGAGCATGTGATGTCCTTGATTAATGATCCATGTAATCTTTGTTCAACAATGGCAACCTTGCCATCGTTAAATGATGCAGTAACATGATTTCATGATCATGTTACTTACTCATGGAGTTCTTGCTGTCAGTTGCTTTCATAACCTGAGGAGTACCTGTATTCAGAAAGAGTCCACAATGTTACTACACCAAATTATTGTCCTGAGTAACATAACATTTTCTGGAGTAAGTCTTCAAATTGGCACTTTCTAGATCTGTCACAATGGCAACTTCCACTATGTCTTACAACCACGGGATCCTGTGGCTTAGACTTAGGGAATTCTTGAGCCATCTGGAAGGCACTAAGTTTGGAAACATTCTGGTATGCCTGAAGTTTCCCATATTGTCTTATAGTGTTTCGATTTTGTTTTTCACCTTCATTTTTTAAAATTTAATTCATTTTGAATTCTAATGTTTCTCTAGTACCAAGTCCTTTCCTGGAATAACTTTTAAGTCCCACTTCTGAATTGCACCCTCCCTTTCTGTAAAAATTTACTGTTTAATTGATATCACTAATACCAAAGCCATTATATCTCATATTGCTAATGATTGATTAAATCATTAGCACACAAACCTTCCTCCAGCTGCCTCTATCATTCTATCCAAAAACTTTCTTCTCCGTTTTTCTTAAGAATATAAAATCTGAGGTCATTATCTAGCTGAGTACTTTTATCACTAGTCACTCAGACATCTCTGGAAAATAAAGACAGGTTTCAACTTCCTTCTGTTGCTTCTCCTTAGGCATTGCATACAGTGGCAAAGGTTAAGATTACCGATTGACCTAAAAATTAGTTGTTGCATATTATTCAATGTCAGACACCTACACTTTAATTCCAACCATTTCTGCTTCTTTCCGATTCCCCAAATATTTGGACATGCCGAGTCTTCACTGTATAAAATTTGTTTCCTTTCTGATAGGAAAGGTATTTGTCCAGATTTTGAGATTCTTGAAGCATGCTAAAGCCTTCCTTAGTGACTCCACTGTGCTGTTTAATCCATAAATGCATCCATATTTGCAATTAGTGTCTATAAGTCCTCATCGGCCTCTCATTTAGTGTTGTTATTTCCATGAGCACCCCAATGAATCCAGTGATGATGGTAATGTTGCTATTACCTATAAGGATACTTATGAGTTAAATGCCATTTGTTTTTCCATTTGTTGTTACATTCTAAAAAATGTATAAAACAAATATACTTTTTACCATTCCCAATTACTGACTGGAAATGAAAACTTATGGAAAACAAAGTCAACTGGGCAACATGGATAGATCTTGAAGCGTCTTATTACCTCCACGAAAGTATTTCTTTTTATAACAATTATGAATAACATAGAGATAAAACAACTCTTGGTATCATTATCCCTTGCATGAGAACCTTCCTGAAATTTTCAAATATGTGGCTTTTGGTAGAAAAATACCTGTTATGTTTGTCTTGACCTGTTTTCCTCCATATATATTCTAACATAGGTCCCATTATTGACAGTAGCTCATTGTAGCTCAATCCATTGAAAGGTGCAGGATTAGAGAATATAGTTATTCTTTTTCTGGAACTGGGCATCAATAGCTATTCCATGTTTGTGCAGAGAGGTTAGACAGATTTATAGCAATACTAGATTAATATAGCTGAGAAATATGAGGATAACCAAGAATTAGCGTAACACTTTATTATCTGCAATGTAAAGGTAAAACAATTTACATGCTGTAGAAGTGTACAACAGCGCTTATTCTTAAGTGATTCTTCTACAGCATTTAATTTTTTTAATGTTTCTGTTTAAGCTAAAAAAAGTTAAGCCTGCTTTATTTTGATGTATCCATATCTCAAGGGAAAAGAGAAATTCTCTATATGGCTTGGTCCCTAGGTATCTGCAGGACCATCATTCAGATTAAACTCATCTCAGAAGATCCTCCCAACAGAAACTCCTTGTGGTGCCCCAATTTCAGGAGGTGCTGTGGGGAAAAGGCATTGTTCAGCACATTCACCAATTCATTTACTGCTTAGAAATTGTTTTTTGTTGTTGTTATGAACTATGTACAGCATGCTTTGCTTAAAGGTATAACTATTGCACTATATTTGAGCATATTGATGTAAGCCCTATGCTTTGCAAAGATTTGGTAACATCAAATTAGAAGTATTCTCCAATAAAAGGAGCTTCCTTATGATCCCCTGGGATATAATTAAGCCTTGGAGAAATGAATATATAATGAAAGACTGTTCATACATATGCTTTGGCTATCTTGCAACTAAGTGTCAATCACTATAAAAGAAAGAAATCCACACAAATGTTTCTGTAATGCTTTTCTTTTTTTGGAAGAATTTCTAAAGCAAATTCACTTTCATCATATTGAATGGGACCTGCTATGAATAAATGCAAGAGAATGTTGCTGCCTGGTATTAACCCACTCATGTTCACACTTGAGCTCTTTGCATAAAATACTGATTACAAATCCCTGCCTAAAATTAAAAGAGCTGGTATTTTTTTATTGCAACCAATATACTAAAATTTTGAAAAAGAGATCATAGCATGTAAGGATTTTCCTATATTGTGCTACTCAGTTGAGAAGATGGCAATTATTAAATACAGCTGTGCAAAGATTAGACTGATATTTAATTCAAATCATTGTTTTTCAATTGGATCTATGAATCACTTTGAATCAACAACCAAGCTAGTTAGTCTTGAATCAATTTGGAAAATCAGATCGAAGTGCCAAATGGAACCGATTTGACTTTCTAAATTAAATTATTTGAATCAAAGCGATTTGAATCAGATCCGAACTAAGCTACACATGATTGATTTCCAATATTACAAGAATTACTGTTTCCTTTTTTTTCTTTTAACAGAGGACACTTATGGCATGGATGGGAAGGCTAAGCTCCCAAATTTTACAGAAAGTATCAGCTGGCAAGGATTGGAAGATTTGTACAGTGTAAATGAAAGTTTATATGAAGCCAGAAACAACTACAGCATTCATTCTGATGACTGGAGAAATTACTTGAAGGATGTAGATAGAATCTTTGCACTGCTGAACAGTTACTCCAAGCAAAATCAAAGAGCAGAGACTCCCACTTTTAATACCAGTGGAGACTTGGATGAATCTTCCACATTTTCCTTGCTGGGAATGAGCTCTGCTGAAATAGATGAAGGTTCGAGTGGGTTGACAACCCTAGAGGCTCAACCTATCATCCCAACATATTATGGAGACCTGACCTTGAGCACAGTAGTGTCAAGCAAGGATGGCAGACTTGAATTAAGCAATGATATTACTGCAAAAAGGAGTACAAATGGTCACCAAGCCAAAGCATGGCTGAAGATTGAAGAGCCAGTTAATTCGGAAATGGATTTTAGTGGGAACGATTTGACAGAACTGGAGTCCAGACACAGCTTCATCTTGCAACCGATTAACATTATACAGAAAGCCTCTATGACAGACAAAGATTTTGCACAAGGTATTTTTGAAGAGCAAGTCTACCTTCCCATGAACTCCGCTGCAAAAATAATCAACTGGGCTTTAAATACATTTGTTCTCCAACATAAAACTGAGAAAAAGTTGAGAAAAAGGGAAGATTTCCAGAAATCTTTTCTGAATGAAGAAGGCAGTGCTTCAAATCCACTCCCTTCAAATTAGGCTGTGTTAGCAAGTCAGGTACTATTAATTAGCTGGCAAACAACAACAAAATAGCACACACATTCTTGTCAATGTGGCTGCAGGTACAAAAATCTGAGAATTAAAAAGGCACCATTATTACTTTTTTAGCAGAACCTATTTTTAAAGTAGTATAAATGCACCTTCCAAGGAAATAAGTTCATTTTTCTGTTCTCATAACAAATATTCTTATCCCATATTTGAGTAATTTTTATTAATCTGAGTCACTGAAATTTCCTATTGTCAAAGTAAATTTATATGCCCTTTTGTAATCTGTGCCATAGTCTTTATTAATCTGACTCATCTACATCATGTTCTTAGTTTTGCTAATGGAATGTAATTTGCAAAACAATAAAAGAAGTTGATAGAGAATACATTAGGTACATGGATTGTAAAAAGTAGTTATTGCTATATTGAACAGATTTTCATGTTTGATTTAAAATCTTTATGTTCCAATCAATTCACAGTAACTTTTTTCTTAGATGTAACAAACAGAAAATTTAACAGAAAGAGTTAAAGAGAGTTAATTTTCCAGTAGATAGGAACTAAATTGTTAAGATTTTTTTATTTTTTCAGGAAAGTTTGATTTCCACTTTGCAAAAGGTCTTAATGTATTCACAGCTGTTCTAGTCATTTTAGAATAAAATCTAGTCCAAAGAACACAAATATGTATACAAATATGCTATATATTATATTGCATCTTGGTACACTTGCAGAAGTTGCAACATCCCCCTTTTTAAACACAATCTAAGGTAAGACTACACAATTGCATTGCCATATAGTATATAGCCATACAGAATACTGGATTGTAGGTATACCTTTTAAACAGCAAGTTCCTGTACACGGGGAATGATGTTATGGGCAAAAGTGCTTCTCCATTCTTTTCCAGAATCAAGGAGAAGAATGCTTCACAGAAATATCAGTGAAGTTTGCATATGTTGGTTTATTAACGTGCTTTAGAATATAGCATCTGAGCAGGAAAAAATAGATACCGTCATCTGGAATTGTATGAAGGTTGCTAAATGACTTCAGAAGATCATTCCAAAATGTGGGGTTTGGGTTTTTATTAAACAAACAACCCCCTCAAAACCTTCAGAATAAAGATTAGTTCTTAGTTTTCTTAATTACAAGATTTGCAGAAAGCAACATTTTAGAAATAATTTATGGAAATAAGATTGACATAGAATTGGTTTTAATCATGAAATACCAGATAAACAGTCAAATATTCCATGTTAATAGATTTTTAAATGCATGCAAACATAACCATCACACTTTTGCAATAAGCAATAGCATAAAAGCTCAAAAGGTAAACTAATGAAATTGAAGTCCTAACACAGAGGAAGATAGCTAAGTGTAGTTTATACACTTTCCGGTAAATCCATACACGGGATCCCATACTGACTTTTGGTTTTTAAATTTCTAACTTTTACTTTTCCAGGAATTCAACTCCAGTAATCGTCTCAGGCTCCTGTTTTCTTTCAAGACATTCACTCTTCCTTCATATTTCTCTTTTGAAATTTAATTGTCATTAATATGCCATACATACAATAGCCAAATTCCAATGTTGTTCCAGATCGTTTACTCATATTTTTGCATCCAATCCACATTCAGAATACATAAACTTTTGACCTTTTTTTTCATTCTTTTTCCTCACACAGTTCCTCAGTTCCCTATTTCAATTTACCATTAGGTTACTCCTAGACTTCCTTATTAATGTGGGGACAAGCACATTCTCATATACAATCATTTTTGGTTCTTCTGACATTCATTCCATACAGCATACATTTTCTAGCAACATCTGCACGTCTTAAAAATAGCTCCATTCATTTAATAAACATTTTATCAAGGTACACAAATTAATCTACTTGCTCTTTTTTGCCATTTATATACAAACTTGCAATTGTTTACTCCATTTTCTCTGTCAGACACAATTGTATTGATATTCATGTATTAATTTTCAATTCTGTGCTCCTAGTTGCATTATAGTTTATGTAACATTTACTTATTGTTTGAAGGGATTTCAGTAATTTTCATGAAAAGCTTTTAGTAGAGTCTCTAAACATGGATATTTATCATTTACATGTCTCAAACTGAATGACAAAACAAATTTATTTAAGGATGAGAATGATGCTATTTTTATATATATTTTCATTAGGTCACAAACTGTTTATGTAAGAATTTTCTGAAGTACTTTTATAGAACAATTCTGGCTCAAGGGAAGTCTAGAAGCAATAATTCTTCAAATAAAAAGTTGCTTGTTTTATAGAAATCAGTCAAGTCAAATTTTCATAAAGGTATTAAATTATTTTAATTCAATGTATTAATCTATAAACTAATAAGAAATGTTTTACTATGTAATATTTTGCAGTTAGTTCGTTTAAAATAACTATTCAAGCTCAGATACAAGTTGTAGACGTGAACATCCTATGGCAATATCTGTAACACCAGCAAACATCCAGATCTGCCTATCCCAGGTCCTTGAAAAGGACTCAATAGGTAAACAAAAATGTTAAACCCAGTCTGATCATCTGGCTCACTGTGACATGAACCATAATTAATTAGTATCATCATCAGAAAAAAATGGAAATGTGAAAATGGAAGACCCTAAAACAATAGTAGAATAAACTCAGTTAACAATTACAAATATAAAGGAAAAGCTGATAGAATCTATAGAAATAACTTAGACTTATAACAACAGAACAACTACAGGCCAGCACTAGAAGAATCCATGAATTGATCACCTACTGGCAAGAAGAATTAAAAGAAAAAAGTATGGCATATGCAGAAAACAGTAGAAAGACAATACTGCCAGCACTGGTAGTCCCCAAAAAAGATATGATACCTATAATGAGGAATGTAAATAAGGTACTTGTAATGATTAAAATTTATCAACAGACCAATCAGCTTCCCTGCAGTAGAGCAGTGGTGATTAGAGCTGGATATTGAAATTAGAAAATCAAATGCAAAATCCAATCCCAAAGTAGAACATCAGATGCAAGTAATTAAAAAAAAAAAACATTGAAGCATGTGAAGATCAACACAAGCCTAATTAAAAATACTAGCTTAGCACTAGAAAAACTGAAGAAACTTTGGAAATCAAAAAGCAACAAATAACAGAAATAGCAGGAAAAATTGAGCACTATGAAGTATGAATCATTCAATTTAAGCAATATTGGTTGTTGAATCAAACCATTCTTCCAAGGTATAAATGGCAATGAAAATGCTGAAAATGGAAAACAAAAGGGAAAGTTTCGGAAATCTCAAGACTAATAACAGAAATGGTTTAAAACTGAGTGAAAATGATTAAACCATTTCCTGGAAATAATCAGTTGCATGGCATTTGACTCAAATATCTGACCAGCTTACATCCAATTATATCTAAACAGCTTAATGAAATATTGCATAAATATTGCATTAGTGATTGGTTAATAGGTGGAAAAAATGTATCAGAAACAAAAGGACCCAGCAACATAATGCAGTTGCCAAAAGGATTCACTAGATCAGGGGTGTCAAACTTCTGTTGTCATGGCGGCATCACATGATGGTTCGAGACTTTTCCCCTTCGCTAAACCGGGTGTGGGCATGGCCATTGCGTGACGCATCCAACCCACGGATCATGAACTTGACAGCCCTGCACTAATCATCCATTAAAATTAGCCTGTGGCAATAATGAAAAACAGGTAGGAACATAAAGTTGAAAAAGTAGTCAAACTGGGCAGGATAAAATATTGTGAGATTTCAGAAGACAAATTGATAAAAGACTTCTCTCGTGACATACCTGATTTAATGGTGATTCAAAAAGACAAAGTATGTATAATTGATGTGGTAATGCCAGGGGATAGAACAGAAGGCAAAAAATTGGAGAAGACGATGTAGTATCAAAATTTGAAAATTAAAACTGAAAGATTATGGCATAAACCAGCTGTGGACAAAATTCCCATTTGTTCAATTACCAAAGGTCACACTGCTTTGATTTCCACATATACTTACACGGATATTTTAAAGCATCCTAAATTCTTAGAAAGAGCTTGATGCATATGAAAGCCAGTATCAGCTAAAGAACTGGCAGTTGTGATTTCATATTATTGTGTATACAAGACAGTGGCATAGAACAGGGGAGGAGGAAATCACAAAACACAAAGACCTACAAACAGAAGTAGAAAGACTAATAAATAAAATAAAATGCCAATAGTAATAATAAGCTGTATAATAAGCTAGATTTACCAATATATTGGTAAAATTCCAAAATATCTGGAGCGTCACCTGAAGATGGTCCAATGTTTCATGATATTAAACGTACTATCACAGGCTGGAAGTTGTTCAGAGGCATTGATAAAATCACTATTAGTCAATTGCAAAAGGCAGCTTTACTTGGAACAACTTCCATCCTGTGATAGTACGTTTAATATCATGAAACATTGGACCATCTCAGGTCCCTGAGAAAACCTCAACAGTTGGATAAAAAATGTCAAAGCCATTCTAAAC
>JANHGC010009055.1:26218-40912 GCA_027560395.1 Boaedon fuliginosus
AGGCAGTACCCAAAGCCACTCGGTCTTGTCTGGGTTGAGTCTGAGCCTGTTAGCTCCCATCCAGACCCTCACAGCCTTCAGGCACTGGGACATCACCTCCACGGCTTCACTAGCTTGACCGGGGACAGAGATGTATAACTGGATATCATCAGCGTACTGATGATACCCGACCCCGTGTCAATGGATGATCTCCCCCAGCGGCTTCATGTAAATGTTGAATAGGAGGGGGGAGAGGATGGATCCGTGAGAAACCCCGCATGCCAGGACCCTCGGGCTCGATCTCTGCCTCAATCTCTGCCTTAATAGCTGTGCTTGATTTCATAGTGAGTCCCATTGCTAGTATTCTCACCAACCTTGTGTCTGACCCTGTTTGTTTTACAGAACCATATATTCAATTTTAGCTAACCATAGTATTTGGTGTAAAGAATCTGTTATAAACAAATTAAGTTTAAAGTTAGCAAAAATGTTAACAACAACACGTAAGAATTCATGATTACCCTTAAAATGAAAGTAAGCATTTATGGAGTTCTCCCCTTTATTACTGTAGAGAAATATGGGAGGGGTGGTGATAAAGTAGGCTTAAACCAGATCAACAAGAGTGGATAACTGATATATCCATCCCAGGCACTGTAGAAATGTAAGATTGTGTGCATGAATTTAAAAAAAACTGAGAATCAAAATAAAAGAGGACTCCAAAACGTCTCTTTTAGTTAAGACCCCATCAAAAGTGTCAGATCATATACAGGGAAACTTTTTTTTTTTTTAAAAAGTGCTGTTTTCAGTTGCCTTGACAATTTCTCTACCAATTCACATATTTTAAGACAGTCAGTGTAACCAACTGAGGCACTAATCTACCTCTGCACTTACCAAGAGTTCTTAATAAAACAAACTGCATGCCAAGGGCAAAAGGCCTCTCACCATTTTCCACAGACCTAAAAAAAGATACAATATATTTTAAACTCTTGAATGGAGAAAATGGTAGGAATGATTACTAAACTATTACTTGATATAACTCTTCTCTTTAGCCATATCCCAGGAGAGTGACCCAATGCTAGTCACCAATCACGTAGGAGCCAGGTGTTCAGTAGAATCAAAATCAGAAGTTCAAAGAAACAAAAAACTTTATCCAGGAAGCAAAGTGAGAAATTTTCCTTACATTTCTGATGACAAGTAGATTCAATCAAAACTAGATTAACAAGTAGATTTAAGTAAATTGTCTTCCCATTCTCCTCAGCATCCTGCAACCTACCCAATAACAAATACCTTCTCAGACACAATTACCCTCTCTGACTTCTACAATTCTAAAACATGTTGATTCATATATTAATTATGTATCATCAATTCAACAAAATGAAATCAAACTTTGTAAATCCATCTATCTCTAGAAGTAAGTAACCTAATTCATCATCAGAAAAGTAAAGATGAATTATGTTTTGTGGAAGATGGCAGAGAAACTCAATTATAATAAAGCATGCTGTCCTAGTAGACAGAAGTGGTCCAGGCAACTTCTCACCTGAGAGTAACTATGATTGCTGATGGTTGGGCACATGCTGTGATAAGTGTTACTATGAAGAGAAAAATGAGGAAAGGGATGAGTGTGTTGCAGGTTCTATCACACTTTCCTGATACAGCATAGCCATTCTCATTGAGATATGTTTTGACGATCACCACTCTTAGCTGGCTACGCTGTCCAACTGTGGGTGGTGTGATAACTTGTCGGCTTTGGACACAGGCACAATCTGTGTAATTTCTTATCTGTAAAAGATTTTAAAAGTGTAAAACATATCATGATTTCTTATTTGTATTTTTATCAAGAATGTTTGCATCTGGTACATGTGCTTCATCTTATTTATGACACTAAGTAAAACACATCACAGCCAGGACAGTTACAGCACATAAGAAATGCTCTTCATCTGAAGACAGAATATTTTATAGAGAAAAAAATGTAACAGTATTTTTAAATATCTGAATTGACTAAGTGTTTTTTCTATCAGGCCAACCTGGTCTACCCATATATGGGACCGAGCATACCGCTACCAGTAGAATTAGATTTATTTCTTTGTTGGTAAATATAAATTTAACATCTGAAATGAATGTTTTAAAAGGAAGGTTTAAGAAAGGCCTTCCTGGTCTAAAGTTATAGTGTTGTTGTTGTTATTGTTTTTGTTTTTGCAAATACTTCTTAATTAATTAAATGCAAAATTTTAAAAATTGTTAATTACTTAGTCTTGAGGAAGTTTGCAGAAACAAAGAAAATGCATACATGAAGGAGAATACAGTATCAAAATTCTATGTCTAACAGTCCTGGACTGGCTTTAGGCTAAGGACAAAGAGGTAAAACCAAGGGCAACAAAGATTAAGGGGGCACCAACACTTTCACTCCTTCGGCATCATTGTAAAAATACAAATCTTTGCATTAGTGGGGGAGGTGGCATTGCCTAGAGGTGGCATCATCTATCAATGTGGCCTAGAGCTCCCAGCCCACACAGTGAAATGCTTAGACAAATAATTAGGCTTTAAATGATTATAAAGAGCAAGGAGGAACAGGGCACCTAAAAACATAAACATCTCTACAGATTGGGCAACTGCCAAGATGATTTATGCTCCTTTTACTTCATACAGGATAGGGATCTTCCATAACTATAAATTAAAGAGTACAGAAAACTTGATGAAATATTTCTATTCCTTCTAATAGAAAATAGTTGGTTTTAATAATTTAATTAGAAAATATTCTGATTCTAGCAATCTACTACCATGCTGATCATAGCAGCCTTCATATTAAATTTATTTACCACCCATCTTGTTTTGAAGCGACTCTGGGCAACGTACAGCATTAAGTTACCTTTATCGCACTTGAATAGAAGAAAAGGAGAACCTAGAATTCTGCAAGTCTTTCTAATTTTGAGGAAGGGAGTTTTACATGCTGAGAAGTTTGCAATTGCACATTCTGAAATCTTCTCACACAAGAAAAAACGTTGACTATATAATCCATGGTGGCAAGCTCAGGGCATACAAGGATTTTTGTGGGATTTTTGGCTATCGCACATATATGAATGCTTCATAATGTTTGATGCCTAAAGTTTTTTTATATGCAAAACAGGCATTTTACTACAATGTTAGTGTCCAGACTATAAAGAAAACAGCTTTGTGATCTACAATACTGAAAACAGAAGTTATCTTTGGTGCATAGATTGCTTTTCTATGGTAACAGCAACAAAAGTTACCACTTTGATGGCTTGTAGACATACTCACTCCTGTGCTATAATTTCCACTGCTAATGCAACCAGCGAGACAAGGGTTAAAATATGTGATTCCATCTGATCCACACACAGGTTTATATTCATGGATTTTGCAGCCACAATTAACATTACAGCTT
Organism: Boaedon fuliginosus; assembly: GCA_027560395.1. Lineage (NCBI taxonomy): Eukaryota > Metazoa > Chordata > Lepidosauria > Squamata > Lamprophiidae > Boaedon > Boaedon fuliginosus. The sequence goes on from JANHGC010009055.1 coordinate 29,595, forward strand.
CCAGTCAGATTCCTATGTGCCATGGTGAGAGTAGGTCTAAAAAAATATGGGGGGGGGATGGGTTATAATATTCATTGCAGAAGATAAATTGATGCCAACAGATACAAACTCTAAGAATTATATTTTCCATTAACTTATAATTAATTTATAAATATACAAATTAAGCTATAACTTTTAGGCAGACAAATCCACATATGATGTGATGCTAGAGAAACACCAGTATTTCTTGCACTAAATTCCCAAACCATCATTTCTGCAGCTCCTAGAATTCTATCTAACCACATTATAAATTTTAGTTTTCTAACACTGTAAAGTAGGAAATATATAAAAACAATAATGTTAACCTAGATAGGTTAATCAATCCTTTTAAAAGGAATCAGTCTGGTGGGGTAGTGAAGGCCTTGGCCTAGAAGCCAGAGATTGAGCTCTAATCTTGCTTTAGGCATGAAAAACTGGCTAGGTGACTTGAATCAGTCATCTTCTTTAACCACACTCACCTCAGTTGTTTTTGTGGAAAAATAGAAGGAGGGAGTATTAATATGTTTGTTACATTGAGTTGTATATGAAAAGGGGAATAGGATAAAAGCCTTTAAAAATATGTGAGGAAGGGAGAGCCTCCCTTTAAAAAAAAAACCTCTGGCTCCTTCTATGTGCACTCTAATCACTTGGACGCTTCACTTGGACGCTATTATAGCCCTGTACTTTCCCCGACCATTAAATTCAGCTGATTACCATGATTTCACAGCCCTTCACTAAATATACAGGGAGACAAATGTAAACTCTAGACATCTTGTCTGCTGCTTATTGGAAGATCTCTATCATGCATTTACATTTCATGTTTATACATTATATGAAGACTGATATTTTATTCAAAAAATATAATGGATTTCCTTACATCTACAGCTTGATGCTTCCATTATTTTGAATTGTAACTCCCATCATCCCCAGCTAGTACAATCCCAGCACAATTGAATCACTATTTGGGGAAGGTTACCAGTATGTCAAAACTTTTCTAAACCCTTTGCATGTTCAGAATTCCTGAAATACTGTATTTTTGTTTAATTAGCTGAAAAATGAATATTCCCAACTAAATGACACCAAATGTCATACAAAAGACTCATTACAAAAACTCCCACCAACCACAGAAAAAAACAGACTAGAATTTCATACCTTATTCCATGGATGTTTGAATTTTTTAAAAATATTCTACAATTATTTTGATATGAACCCCAAATAATTTATATTGTACTAAATTTGGTATATTACTTCTATTAAATAATTGATAGTACTGAACATGGTAGTTAAACAGATTCAGTGAGTTGGCGGTGGAAAAACATGGTCTTATGTGGTTCTTTTCTTCAGGGGCAGTTCCAGTCAGTGTTGTGGGGGATGAGGGAGAGAAAAGACAGGTTCCTAGCCCTAAACCTTTTTTTCAGAATTCTACAGGATAGAATTAAAGCTAACTGGAAAGAATGAGTAACATGAAATAACTCTTAATGAACAAAATCAAGGATTCAACTACTTTTCCAGTTTACTATTCTAACAGGGAACAGAGACTTGAGAACTTAAATACGACTCAAACAACAGTAGTTCGTTCTCTGTTTTGTACATATCTAGCAGTTAAAAGGCATAGAATATGAAGGCTTCATTGAGGTGCCATGGCCTATAGGTTTCCTATTCTCCTTTATAGCTCTATAAAATTGTAATGCTAACACTAAGTTAAAAGTAAATACATGTTTCACTCCCCGATTACTCTGCCTGGTTCAATTTCTAGTTCTATAATATTATTCCTGATACAGCAGAAATTAGGAACCTGTGTCTCTCCAGTTTTTCCTGTACTACAAATCCCATCTCAACTGTTGTCTATTTTCCTCTTGGCCTCAGATTTTTCACCTATAAGACATAATGACCAAACTATATACAATATTGTTTAATGTTAATTCAATAGGAAATATTTCATTACTGTTCTCATATTAAGTTGAGCTAACTAGCATCATCTGTAAAGTTTTACCAATGTCTAAAAGCATTATTTATTATAAAAGACTGAAATTATCTTCCTAAAGACAAAATAAATAACCAACAGACACAGAACTGAGAAATATGTAAAATTTGAAATAAAATTTTAGAAATGGATGATACTTATAGCTACAGTTTGTATATGTTCTCATATAAGATACATAACTTATTTTGCCTAAGTAAATGAATGACAGCCAATGAACCAATTGTGACTGATTTTCAGAGGGTAAACTGGTTAGTGTCAAACATCCAAACATTTACATACACTTAGTTATAATGGCTAAATGTGCTCATAAATTTATGTTCTGAACATATATTTCTTCATCAGCAATTTAAAGTTCTTGGGCCAATGGTCATTACCATAATCCACAGTATTAAGTATATATTATGGAAATAAATATTGATATTGTATAAGAATGTAACAGCGTGTGTGAGAGAGAGAGAGAGGGAAGGAGGTAGGGAGAAAGAGAGAGAGAGACAGAGAGAGAGTTTGGATTAATTCAACCAAATGGCTAGATCTGCTCTAAAATACTCAGATTGGACAGAAAATAGAATACTGAAAGCACTACATATCCTTCAAAAGCCATGTCTTTATGTTTTCCAAGGTCAAGCTTTACAGATTCAAAAAGATTCAGCTGTGAAGGCTAGCAAGGAAATAGGGAAATGTTCTAATATCAGATTTCTTCCATTAAAATTAGCTTATCTCACACTTAAGAGCATAACCAAAAAAAAATACTATGATCTCCAAAACAATATCCCATGAATGATGGAAATAATCCTTAGTATCCTTTCTTCAAATAAATAACTTAGAAGTGGCATGTGTGTATCTAAAACATGGTGTATTTTCAGATTAGGTTCTTTGCATTTTGCATATCATACTTACCAGATATTGTTTATTTGAACACAGCAGATGAATTGGTATTTGTTGTGGAATATTTCAATCCATGATTATACAATATACAGTATTTATTTTTTACTTACTTATTAAGGCACTTTTAAATTATTTAAAGTTCTTATGAAAAAGACTGCCTTTTATACAGCACAAAAAGGCTGGCTTTGATGCAAAGCATAAATTATTTAAAAAACTCAAAATATATTTACCCCGTGGTATATGGTATATTTATACCTCCTAGATTAATACTTTCACATCCAACTATGAAGAGTGTTGAAAAGCATAAAAGAGATACTCCACTGCAAATCATTGCTAGTTTTGCAGATTCTCTTGCACCAAGTTTCAGCTTTTTTATAATGTAACCTCCTAAAACAATACCAACACCAGCACTTGGAACAATAATCACACCTGGTTAAAGAAAAAGAAAAAGGGGAAAGTTAAAACATTTGTTGTGTTAAAATGTATAGTATGGAATACCTTTTCTATAAGAGAAATATGCCAACTCTCTACATTCTTTATATTAACAATATTTATAATCCTACCCTGAAGAACAATTGAAACTCCCAAGCTATTTTATGAAATAAATAAATGTCATTTGTTTGGTTAGCAAAGAGTTATTTAGTGCTAAATAATTAGAAAATAAATAATCACAACTATAGTGGAACAAGTTAAGAAGCAGCTAATAAGATGAGCATAATTTCTTTAAAAAATCACTGTAGAACAAAAATGAAAAGGTTAAAAAATCGTAGAAATGTTAATTTAGAATAGAAATAGAAAAAATATCAGATTAAAAAATCACTGTAGAACAAAAATGAAAAGGTTAAAAAATTGTAGTAATGTTAATTTAGAATAGAAATAGAAAAAAAATCTCAGATTAAAAAATCACTGTAGAACAAAAATGAAAAGGTTAAAAAATTGTAGAAATGTTAATTTAGAATAGAAATAGAAAAAAAACCTCAGAAATAAAGAGTTCCACTGAAATTACACATTACGATTAATATTAAAAGGCCAGAGAAAGTACAATGCTATTGGTTATGACTGGAAATAACACCATTTAGTTTAACTTAATTGGCAATTGCACTCATACGATGATAGGCATTTTATGAATTCAGAACAGGATGAACAGGTATTCATCGATTTATAACCAAGCACATTAGCGACTATGGACTTATGACTATAGGCCTTATGACTCAGATTCAAAGTTTTGACAGTTGGACCCTTCCACAGTTATGTGACCGAACTCTGGGTGTTCAACATGGCCACATTTATGTCCATTTGCAGTATCCCACAATCACATGACGGTTTAAGATTTACTTCTGTTTTTTGGCAAAACCATATCCATAGAAAACCACTGGTTCTCTTAATGGCTGTCACAAAATTACTATCATCACAATATATAACCGTAATGGTATGCTCCATTATCTCAAGCACTATTTGTATGCTTTTCACATCATTATCTAAAGTCTAATTTTTATTAAGCAAGAGATACAGTGATAATTGATCAGTGTTAATTATATGGATTGCAACGTGATGGCATATTAGATGGTTGCAAATAACCAAGTTTATGGCCACCTCGAGTTCCCCTTTTGGGTAAAGAGAGGCGGGGTATAAATCTAATAAATTATTATTATTATTATTATTATTATTATTATTATTATTATTATTATTATAAACTTGGCTATAAACTTAGCATTGAGGTAATAAGAGAGGCTTCTCCCTTAGATATGAGAAAAGATGGTCTATCAACCCGGGAAAATAGATTATTACCTCAATTAGAGATACCAATGCCTTCAGTGAACAAGTTTGATGCTACAATTTGGCCTTTCAATCCTTTGAAGACTCAAATGCAGTGGCAATTTTTTCCATTTTTTATTCCTGAGGGTTATGTTCTTTAGAATATGAATGGGAATGAGAAATGTTTCCTTATCTACTTCATGTAAAAAATTAGAAAAAAACCTCCTTACGATTTCCCCAGAATCAAAAGAAATTCTAAACAGAGATCTTTAAAGAAGGATGAAATAGTGCTTTTGTTTTATATTAGCTGGGAAAGTTTTACATTAGCTGGGAAAGTTTTATATTAGCTGGTAAGGCCTATACGTGCCTGTATAGGCCTTACCAGCCACCTGCGGACACACCGTGGACAGTGCACAACCCATTAGATGTCAAGGTCCGCTTCGAACACAATGGACGAACATCATCAGCTGGGAAAGGAATAAGGTATTATGAAAATCATGAAATGAAAAAGAATAAAATGTAGGGCTATATTGTCCTTTATTTGCCATTTCCCCGAAAATATGCCGTACCCCAAAATTAAGCCCTAGTGAAGGGTTTGGTTGTGGCCAGCACAAGAGGCAGCCCTTCCCTTACTCAGTCACCTCCTGGCTACTTGGCCCCTTAATCAGGCCCACAAATCAGCTGAACCAGCGAGGGCCGGGAGCTGCCTCTCATTCCTTCTCTAAGGGCGCAGTCTGTTCCTTTCAAGTGCTCAAATGTCGCTTGAGAAAAGGACGCACATCCCAGGATTGCAACGCTGAAGGCTCTGAGTGGAGCCTTTTTGGTGACCGGCAGGAAAATGGGAAGGGGGATTTTTCTGCCTGCTATCTTTTCCTCAAGCTCAGCACAGACTACCAGCTTCGTGGCGGTGGGATGGCCTGCTGCGACCCTTCGGGAAGCTGGCGCTAGGAGTCACTTGCCTCCCTGCCTACCGGTACATGGGGAGAAATTAAGACACCCCTGAAAAGAAACCCTAGCTGCTTTTTTGGGGTCAAAAGTAAATAAGACCCAGTCTTATCTTCAGGGAAACACAGCATAACCTGTGATTATTGAATGTAATAATTAATGTGCCATTTCAGAGATTTTATGGGACTGTGATTTTTTTTATGTAGATATACTGGGTTTGGCATTAGGTTGGGTTTTTTTTAAGTTTTATTTGGTGAAAGAGCAGTATTAAAGGGAAAAATCTATTAATTTTGGGATTTTAAAGCCTGACAAATTATAATCCTTGATTTAAGACCATACTTGGAACTGGAATTTCTGTTATTAAGCGATAGTCATAAAGCAGCCACTATTTATATTTTTTAATAACCAGACTAAAACCAAGCTGAACTTTTAGTAAGGTTTTTAAATATCTTATCAAACTTTTATAATTAATAATATGTATGAACTGCAAGACAAACTTTCTTTAAAAAGCATTCAATTATACTATTCCTTGCTCAAAAGAAAATTCCAACTAAAGCACATGTTTAATCACTGCATAAAGCACCCTAAAGCGAAACAAGTTTTCATTTTGATTTGTCAAAATTCTTCACTCAGAGAACTACAGTATTTTATAAAAATTTCTTTCTGATGGCTTCTCATACACGTAACTACAATCCTTATTATCTTTAGTACAGAATAAGAAGAATTCATTTCTTGGTAAATATACATAGGATTGGCTTCTAAAACCTATTTTAATTAGGCTGTGTGTCTATGCATTTTAACACACGTTGACATGTTTTCACAGAAGTGTTGCTTGTAGCCACTTAATATCTGAACATGTTACAGAGCAAATCAGAAGGCTTCAAATTTCCCAATTTCTTTTCTCCATAGTAACTTAATAACTGAATCACCATGTATTAATCTTATTTTAAAAGCTTTTAAAATTGTGTGTTATTGTTTAAAAACAAATTAGACAACCCGATTTTACACTTTGTTACTTTTACACATGAAAGTAAACCTAACCATTTCCAAACTTCTCTTTATGCATTTTCAACCAATAAATTATAAGTCTATTTGATTTTTTTTTTTAAAGCTAAATACATTTAAAATAATCATACTCTCAGTATTATACTGAGTATCAATATTATTCAGGACTAACATTCAGGAATGGCAAACTTATTTAATGGCAAATGTACTGAACTAAGTTACCTCAATCCAATTTGGTTTTATTCAGAAAACCAAAATGTCTTTACAAAATTTTGTTTCCAGGATATAAATCAATAATCAGATTATTCAAAAAAGATTAATATTGAAAGTTATGGGTTGTAAGAATTAATGAGCTTATTTTTTTATCAGAAGTTATTTTATGATTTAAATTATCTAAGTCAGGGGTGTCAAACTGGATTTCTTAAGAGGACCAGATCAGCATTGTAGCTGTCCTCCGTGAGCTGGGCCGGTGGGTAGGAGGAGATGGGACAGACACCCTCCTGCAGCAGCCTGCAGGCCAAAATGGGGTATAAGGACTGCGGGGGGGGGGCATGTGCCCCATTTTCAGCCTGGACACCCTCCTTCAGCCTGCCAGGGAGCCTCCAGGCCCATTTTAGCTGGCAGGGTGCTGCAGGAGGCTGTCCCAAGCCGAAAATGGGCTGTGGGGGGACACACGACCCGCTTTCACTAGCAGAAGCACCGCCAGCCGGTATTTTGCTATTTCCAGGCCGGCCCTCGGGCCAGAATTAAGTGCCCTGTGGGCCAGATGCAGGCCGCAAGCCTTGCGTTGACACCTCTGAGCTAAGTGGTCCAAACAACATATGAAATTACTTATTAAAATATACTGACAATTCTACTAAAGTTCATTGGTAATAAACACATTAAATTTATCTTTGTGAGGACTGACTAGTAGTCTTGCCAAGAAGTAATCTGCTTGAATCTTTCTTATTTACTTATGTATATAAAATTATCTGGCTATTAAAAATAATTCAGCAAGTTCACACTGGCTATACCTGGAACATTTTGATACTGATATATTTAACTGCTTAACTGTTTAGCTTAATGTTGTTCTGCTTCAATATGTGTACACATATTGGAGCATATGTGTACCAATATGTGTACACATTTTAAGTTTTGAAAATAGAACAAGCATAAAGCATATGATTTACTACATTATAAAAAATATTCAAAACCTCCAACTGAAAAACTATATCATGTTAAATAGTATGGACAGCCTCAGTTGCAACTGCACCAGATATCGGATTAGCTGTTGCTAAAATAGATTTCTGGTCTCAGCCAGTTTGGTAACATTTATTTTGCGTACTGCCATAATCATTAAGACACCTCACAATTACAAGAATAAAAACATCCTAAAGTATACTCAAAGTATTATTAAATATATATTAAATATTCAAAGTAAGAAAGTAAAAAAAAAACCAGAGCAATAAAAATGTTATAATTATATAAAGGGACCATTCATACATGTACATTGTAGTGATAAATAAAATCCATGCAGCACTGCAAAGCGAATGATAAAAAAATAATAATGTTTGATTCTTAGTATAAGAGCAAACTTTTAAAGAATGCTAGGAGTGCCAGAAATTTTTTTCCTTGCTACTGTTGAATCTCATCTATTAAAGCACAGATCATTAGCACTATCAGCTATTTGTAAATCATGTGATAACAAATCTCAGACAATTGCCAAATTTTGCAAAAATGATGCTATTTGCCATTTTAATTTGTTAGTATTAATAGTGTGGGTTCATCAAAAAGGCTGTTCAATGGAAAACCAAACATCTTAGTGCCACAAATCCTATGCTGCAATCCACATGGTATCAACAACAAATTTTCCATACATAAAATGATAAGTGTGAGGCAGAGAATCTGTACACTTAAAATCATTAAGAACAGAATACTGATTATTTTCCATTAACTTTCCTTTTTTGAGCTGAGGAAAATAATCCTTAAAAGATTTATTTACAGCAATATCTTACCAGTGTAGATGCTGGCATTGGAAGCTGGGATGCCAAACTGTGACTCAATGAACTTGGGAATAAAGGTAATAAAAGCAGTAACAATGGCACATTCAGCTGTGTATGACAAACTAACAAATAGGAATGTCATGTTGCTTAAGATCCTGAAAGCTGCTCTTGGAAGTTCTATAAAAAAGACAAAAAGCAATAAAGGAAGGACAGGTATATGTTGTACAGAATGGATGGGACACAAAGAACAATCAAGGTATCACTTAGTAAATGGTTACGTTCTCAAACCAGGAAGAAGTTCTTCCCAAGAATTCCACTGGATACAAAAAACATCTGCCCTCTAGTGCCATGCTGGCAAACCTATGGCACGCAGAGCCTTACTTCTGTGCACGTGAGCCGTCGTTGAAGTGGGTCCGCCCACCCGCCCAAACTCCATAGCATTCTCTCATAGGTTTCCTGGAAGCACAGCTGCTCTCTGTTCCAGCTCTGGAGACAGGCACGCACGCGCGCTGGGGCATGGGGAAAGGGATTGTGCATGCATGTACACATGACCCCCCCACTCCCACCCCTATGCATGCGTGCATAACCGCACCCCCACCCCCTGCGCATGCATGCAAGTCTCCTGAGCCAAAACAGAGCTGATCCGACGATCAGCTGTGCTTCCAAACAAGGGTGGGAGAGCGCAAAATGGGGGTGGGGGTGGCATGCATGCATGTGCACACGTGCATGGGGGGCAGAGGCACGTGGCCATGCCCACACGCGTGCACATCGACTTCCGGCATGCAGGGCGGCAAAAGGTTCGTCACCACTGCTCTAGTGTGTTGAAATTTGCCCTTCAACTTTGTGGGTTATGCCCTCATTGCTCTTCTTCTCCATTAAGCACAATTTATATTTATCACAGAACAGTAGAGAAGCTGACGTTTAAATGCATGATGTCCATTTTATGTTGGAGATGAAAATCCAGCCACCTCAGTCAAACTACCCAAACACTTCACACAGTGGAAAGAGCCCAATTTTTATCCGTACTTTAAAAAAGTGGCCAGAAAAAAATAGTACAATCTATCTTGCATGCCACAATGAGGATGAAAGTAGTTTTTCATCTTTGTTATGCTGCAAATTTAGCTGAAAAGGGGAGTATATGTTTTATGACTATGACTATGACTATGCTTCTATATGATGAACACATATATTTGTATAAATACAGTTTGGGGAATAGGGATTAAAATGCAAAGCAAAAGAAAAAAGAAAAAAATATTGCATCTTAATAGTTCCCACAAACGCAGTATATCTCTTGACCTGGAGAAAGTTTTCTATTGTTGACTGAGGAGAATGTATTCAACTTCTTCCTTTTGTCCAGCATAGCCTTAGCCAAAATAATATCAGGAAAATAATAGATAGGATTTACATAGCTTTATCAAACTATTCAAGCTTGATAAAGGCCGTTCATGGATTACAGCCTGCCCAATTAGGCTTGGAGGGGCTCAGTACTGATTTTTTGAGTGGAACAATTTACCCTGCAACAAATGGAGAACCAATTGAACCAAAGTCTTCTACTTTAGTGCTACTTCTAAATAAAATATATTTATTTTTGTATCAGTTTTCAACAACAAAATAACAATTCTATGAATTTAAGTTTTAATCTTAATCTCTTTTTTTTCAAACAGGAATTTTTTACCTTTAACATTCTTTCCAAAATCCATTGATGTAGGAATTTCCGGGTCTAGCTCATTTTTGCGATTCACTTTTTCTTTCACAATATCATCGTCAGCCGAAACATCATCAGAGTGCATCTTTTTTTTCTTTTTCTTGTGTCGAGGTGGGAGTTTTTTGGGAAAAGCAAACATTGGCAGTATAACAAGAAGCATCACACTAGCACAAATGAGGAATCCACTCCACCTAAAATCAAAAGGTAAGAAATCACATTTACAAATAGGTTTGTATTTATTATATTAAACAGTACAAGAATAGATATCACTGGTTATAAGCATACATATGAGCCTTGATGCTGCAGTGGTTAGAATGCACTACTGCAGGCTACTTCTGCTGACTGCCAGCTGCCAGAAGTTCGGCAATTTGATCCTGACCAGCTCAAGGTTGACTCAGCCTTCCATCCTTCCGAGGTTGGTAAAATGAAGACCCAGATTGTTGGGGGCAATATGCTGACTCTGTAAACCTCTTAGAGGGCTGTAATGCACTGTGAAGCGGTATATAAGTCTAAATGCTATTGCTATATACATACAAAAACAAACCCCCTATAACAGGAAGCAGAAATGTACACTTGGTGTTATTGTTTGTCCCATAAAACAATTACCATATAAGTTATTTGAAGATCACAAAAGCTGCATCCAAAACAGATAAGCATCATATAGATGATCATTGCTTAATGACCAGTTACATAGCAAGCATTCAAAGTTACAAGAGATATTCTGTTCTATTCTGTTCTATTCTGTTCTGTTCTCTTCTACTCTACTCTACTCTACTCTACTTCCTATACTGTTGACAAGCTGTGCCAGAAAGTTAGACACACAAATAGAAACATGTACATTAAAAATGCCAAGTGGAAAGGTAGCATATCAGCTCCATTATTATTATTACTTTTTTATTTTTTTAGAGAGTAACTTTGTTACTTTAAATATTCCCAAAATATAGAAATAGAATCATAAGTAGAAGAGCCTCGGTGGCGCAGTGGTTAAATGCAGCACTGCAGTCCCTGCTGACTTGTTCAGCAGGTTGTCAGATCGAAT
>JANHGC010009055.1:116681-130462 GCA_027560395.1 Boaedon fuliginosus
TCGATCTGACAACCTGCTGAACAAGTCAGCAGAGACTGCAGTGCTGCATTTAACCACTGCACCACCGAGGCTCCTTGCTTAGATACAAGTTTCTTATCGTGAATATGAAAGATTCCTACTGCCAGCTTTCCAGGTAAACCAGGCAGGAAACAGACCAGAGGAGCTAATTCTACTTTATTGTGAAGCTACGTGAATATACATCTGAAAGTACAAATCTTCTATTGTCTCATATTTCTGAATAAATTAGGGATGATCCTTTCCAAGTTTCTTTCACTACCTGTTATGTAGCTGTGGGCTGCCCTATCCCTTCTTATCTGATCATTCCCTAAGCAGGATCATTTCCCCAATTTTTCAATGTTGTTCCAACATACCGTAATACCTATGGAGGTCTTGAAAACTGTATAGTGTTAGAATCCAGCAATGGTCATGAAAACTTCCATGTTCCATCCATCCTGCCTACTTTCTGTCTGGATTACATTTACAGTACCTTGGGTGCCAATGCAAATGCTATTAATTATTCCCATTTCTTTTGAAGGAACCTAAATGAGATATAAGGCCTTTCGAATCAGGGGCTATTGCAATTTCCTTTTCACTTAACAACTTGTCAGCTTAGTCCAGAAAGAGCTAATGGTCTGATAGTTCTGTAGGAGCTTTGATGCCCTTAAACTCATACATAGTTATGAATAATTTGAAGATTCTTTGATCTCAGAGGCAAGTGCCAAAATTACTCCCCCAAGGATGATGATTCTGATGTTTGTCTTTTCCTTCTAAAAAACTTTTAAGGAAGACCATCTTATTAATATGAATACATTTGCAGGTGTTGTCAGCTGATGTTAATAACTCTACCCAATCTGCCTTTCCCTCCACTGAAAATCCTTTGCTTTTCTACTCCGTTCTTGTAATGATGGGGAGAGAGGGATGGAATTGTTCGGAATACTTTTTTTTGGGCATGGAAAGATGTCTACAGACAGCATGCTGAAGCCTTCTCTTATTTATCTTACCAAACAGCCTACAGTTCTCTTGACCACCACTCAATAATTGAGAAGGCATCATGAAAGAAATTAACTCATGTTATCCTTTTGGATTGAGTTGAAGTAGAAAAAGCCATAAATATTGCAGGAGCATTGGCTTTATAGATAGAAAACTAGCACGCCCCCTTAGAATGTCTTCTAACACATATAAGTGTAAAAGAGCCACGCCCCATCCAAACCCATCTCACAAGAATTTAATGGAAATACTTGGGGGTGGAGGAAGAAAGAGGTAGTTTTCTGCCAAGGTGTTTAAAAAAAAGATTAAATCCAGAAAGTTGACAAAGGCATCTGCAGGGGGAAAGGGAGCAAGCACCAAGTAGTGCACCAAGTAGTGTTGTCCAGATCAGAAACGTTGTAGTCAGTATTGGTTCTATGGCCATTCTTAGTCTGGCCTTTGAAAAATTATTGGACAGTTTTTCCTTCCCCAAGAGCAATTGGAGGAATTATCACTCTAATGGGACCTCTATACTCTTACTATTCCCAAGTACAGAAGAGCCTTCTTCCTAGCATGCTTTAATGTCCTGCCTTCAGCACTACTGGAGGGGAGATTTAAAAAGCTACCAGTCTGTGAGCGGGTATGGAGCCAAGGTCGAGTCCGTCAAACACGTCCTCCTATGTACAACGAGGGCAGAATTAAACTAATGTCTCTGCTTAAAATAGACCACCCCGGGCCCAATGCTAGTGACCTGATTTTATACTGTTTAGAGGATGCTTCACCATACATTAACTCCCAAGTCTCTATTTTTTTTCCTGAGAGCATCAATTATTAGAGGAGAATGCTGTAACCCTCACCAGTTAAGGTCTCTGGTGGCCAGTTGTCCATGTCTCTATATACTTCATACCTTTTATTGTGTGTGTACTTTGGTCTGTGACCGCAATAAAATTATGACATTACACTCTAATGGAGAATTTCTGAAAGGCCAGTTTGCAGACCTTTTGCATAGATGGTTGCTTCAGTGTTGGCTTGCAATCTACAGATTGCATTCTTTAGCAGCATGTCGCCTTCTTTCCCTCCAGAGTAGCCTGTGACATAAAGTGTAGAAACCCAGAAACCATTATAAATAAAAACAGAGCTGCATGCCTGCATCTGATGTAAATGTCGTTTTCTTTTAAAGAGAAGACAGTCGAAAAAGCCAAAGAAAAGCAATTAACATTTGAGCAATGGTTCCTTATCCTTTGAGAGATAGCTGGATGTCTTTATTACTCTCTTCACTGGGAAGAAGGGATAAGGGAATGAGCTTCTTAAATTTCTAAGAGCTCTGTGAAAAAAGTGCATGGATGACTCCAAGCACCTCTCTTTCTGGTCATTCTAAGAAAAACCCCCCCCCCCAAGTAATTAAAAAAAGAGAGAGATGATTGTGGTACTTGGACCTATTCTCATGTGGTCATTGAATTCAGCAATGGTTATGACGTTCCTGAAAGTTGCTGTTGTCAAAGTGATTCCATCCAAGGGTGGTATGTTGTGCTGCCCTTCCACCATCTTATTCCTTGAAATAAGAGGCACCAGACTGCCAAAGGAGATCTGTGGGTGCAACAGTATTTGGGAATGGCCTTGAGAGACAAAGCAACCAAGGGAGCAGTCAGATCAAAGTAAACTTAGCTGGAAAGTGGCAGGCCAAGAGGCTCAGAGGAGACCTCTCTACTTTTGGGGGCTATAAAAGAGAAGGAGGAGAAAGGCATGTTGTGTTGGGGAATTGCCAGCGAGGCTGAGTGGAGGGGATAAGTAAGGGCCTAACATGGAGTCATTGCATAGCTGCAAAAGGCCTAAGCATGACCTCCTCCAAGATCTGTGAAGACTTATCTAGTTATTCCCAGGAGAAAGCAACATTCTGGTGAGATTCTTGTAACATAAGTGATAAGCAATAAAGCTTCAGCTTGAGACTATTCATGAGTGGTTCCAGTTGCTTGTGCCTCACTCTTTCTGACTTGCAAGATTATACAATAAAATAGAAATAGCTCCTTTGGACATCTCCTGTCTGGTCTACTTAATAAGGCTGACATCAGTCTTGCAAATCTCAAAGTACTTCAGGCTAAAAATGGGGAGACCAGGAATTCGAGTCCCACCTTAGGTATGAAATCAACCGAGCAGCTTGGGCCAGTAGCATTCCCTCAGCCCTGGGAAGCAGACAATGGCAAACTACTTCAGAAAAAACTTTCCCCAAAAAACTGCAGTCAACAGGAGTCAATACATGCCTCCCCTATGTGCGTGTGCGCACACACACTCCTAACATTTATATATTAGATCTTAGCTGACTTATTCAATTGTGTTGGGTTAGACCAGCCATCATATTAAATTCTATCCTCTCCTAAAACATTTCTTCTCATTCAAGTAGAGGGGGAAAGCTGAATTCATATTTATCCAGGCCATTAGAATTGCGTTATAAAGAAGTAATCTTGTATAAAGTCATCTTTCAGAATTATGTCTGGCAATTGTCAAAAGCTGTTTTAGCTTAATTGAAAGTTAGCAATGGGAACCACCATGAAGTACAGCTAGAAAGATATCCTTCTTTCTATTGTATTTCACCCTTATTTGCCATCAGGAGGCTCTCTATTTTAAGAAACACAATTCATTTCTTTTTAAAGTGCTAGTGCTGTTTTCTTTAAAGAGAAGGAGACTGAGTTAAAGAATTTACCATAATAATAAAACTGAGGGTCACAGTATTCCATTTAACTTGAAAATAGCAAGAAATGAATGTAATAAGAGTAAAAAAAAAATATTAATACGGCAGCAGTTAAAATGATTGCATTTTAAGCGCGAGAAATTCATATACGAATCAACACAAATAGTTTTAAAAACAGACTAAAATTAATCACATAATTTGCTCTACCCAAAGAAATAATGCATAATAATGGTCCAATTCATGAAGCAAGGAACAAAGGCTAGTTTCCCACAAGAGGTTTACATTGTTCCACTTCATTTTATTTCTATAAAAGGGAATGGTTCGGTCATCATTCAAAGCAGAGCCTGGCTTGAGAACATCTTCATTTTAGGTATTGTGCAAATTCAATCACTTCGTCAAAACCATTCCTTAATTATTACAACGATTTCCAAACCTGATCTGGATTTAGGAATAGCTACAGTAGATTTGCCCAAAGGCTAAGCTGAAATATGACCCATTAATTTGTTCCTGACTGGGTTGTGACAGCCTAAGCAATTGGGATGATTAATAGACCATGTTCAATTAACCATTTGCTTGCATGCAGTTAGCCCGGTTGCACTTCGACTAGTACTATATACGAACCCAACTCTTTATGGTTCTGTTAAAGAAGGGACGCCAGAACCTGGAGGTGGGGTGAAAAAGGGTATCGGCCTAGAATCCCTACATAGCCACAAGTGAACTAAGTCCAACTCCCTTCTGAGTGCCACTGACCCTTAGCTAACTCCAAGCCTGTGCATAGGCTTTTAGCAATAAATCGCGGGTGGACCTGGTCTTTTGCACCTGACAGGTTCACCATCCAACTAGGTGAGCCATTTAGTTTTTGTACTTGAATGGCAGGTAAGCCTGATGCTGTATTGCATGGCAGGCTCTATTCATGCAGGATTTTCAGATAGGATGGTAGCAGGGGTGTGTTTCTACCAGTTCGGCCCAGTTCAGGCGAACCATTTGTTAAATTAGCTACTGGTTCACCCAAACTCTTGGTTAAATTTAGCTACTGGTTCAGTGAACCTGTAGTTGGGCCAACCTGCCCACCCGTGTGCTGTAGCTTACCTTATATTTGCTTCTTTTGAGCAGCTGAGACACGGTAGAGCCGAAAAACAGCTGATGTGCGCTGCCGCGCCAATCAGCTTTTTTTCCAGTTCTGCCACACCCACCTGCTGTTTTTTTGCCCTAATGATACGCGCATGCAAGCAAACTGGTTGTTAGACTGGTAGGAACCCACCCCTGGATGGTAGGTTTGGGAGGTGTGATTATTCTTACAGTGCATGTTGATTTGTTTTTATTTTTTGTTTCTTTGAGTCATTGTTGATTCATGGGAACTGCCTGAGCTAGACCCTGAAGAGTTCTTGGTAAGGTTTTCAGAAGGGGTTTGTAAAGCAGGACTAGAATTCATGGTCTCCACTAGACCAAACTGGCTTTCTATGGGATTGAAAAACATGGTCATTATTTTTAGGAACTTTTCTGACCTGGTGTGGTACAGATTGTAATGCATGGACGTTCCGAATGTTTAGTTAAACATACCTCTCTGCTGTAGAACAGTCCTTAATTCTGTATAACTTGTTAGATAAGTGTCCTTTTGTGTATGCACAAGCTTTATATTAATATAAAAATGTTCTGATGGGACTCCTGTACTTAAATGTACTTCTCAGTTCATGTCTCAGCCCATTTACTTTGCTTGATGGGCCTTCAAAGGATGGGAATTTTCTAGCCAAATTCTCAAAGTGTAATGGTCTATGCTGCAGGTCATCTATACGCTTCTGAATCATTCTTTAACTTGATATAGCTTTGTGTCTTCAGAGAGTTCCTGTTTCATTATTAGTGATATTTCTGCTGCATATTATGCTCAGAGAAGATACTGCTGGAGTTGGCTTGTTGCTTATATTGGCTGTTGTTAGTTTCTATGGTGGTCAGAATCCTTTCCACAGATCCAATACATTCTGAAGTGTGGATAGTAGACATTCAAAGTATTGTTGTTTTCATAACTGATTCTGTTTTTCTCCCCTAAAGCCAGACTTATATACCACTTCACAGTGTTTTACAGCCCTCTCTAAGCAGTTTGAAGAATCAGCATACTGCCCCCATCAATTTGGGTTCTCATTTTACCGTCCTCGGAAGGATGGAAGGCTGAGTCAACCTTGAGCCTGGTGAGATTTGACTTGCCAAATGGCAGTCAGCAGAAGTCTGCAGTACTGCATGCTAACCACTGCATCACCTTGACTCAGTTTTAAATTTTTCTGTCTATATCACCAACATCCAATTTCCTTGCAATTGCTTGTGTGTAGTTTTGCCATTCATTATGTTACAATTATGGACATTTGCTAAATGTCTCCTGAGGATTATACTTGCTATTTAAAATTTTGATGACTACGTAGAAGATAATATAAATACTAAAATAGCATCCTTTCCCCCCCCTGGGGCAGCTACAACTGAATATTAAACATTATATTTGGCATCATCCATTATTAGTCTCTGAATACAAAAAAGAACATTCAATTAGCAAAGTGTTTGGAGAAATTTAAGGCTGTCTAAGCACTAGGGGTTTCTACCACCCTTAAATCGTGTTCAGTTGAGACATTCTACTTTGAGGAAGTTTTGTTTTTCTTTTTAAACAAAGTTTACTTTTATAAAGACTGATTGAATTTGGTATGGGTTTTGAAAAAAAAAATACTTCAGAGAAATGCAGAGGAATAGATACCTGAACACCTGAGTTTGTACATGCATGTTTTGGAATAATTTCTCTAAGACCCAAAGTTGCTTTTCAGAAAGCAACTGGACTTTCTTGTTGGTTTTCTTTTGAAAATGTTTCCTTCTCATCTGACTGAAGGAGCTTTTGGGATAGGAAGCAAAACATTTTCAAAAGAAATGTTTTGAAAAGCACCTCTGGGACAGCCATGGCCTGGATGATTGAGAATCTCCATAGGACAGATTTGTCCAAGGGAGTTTTTTTTTAAAATATATAGTTAAAATCTCTGTCTCTCTGTGTGTAGATGTCTTCATATTTTGTCAGAATTTAACAGTTGCTTCACAAAGACATTTGTATTTCACTCAAATAAATTTTCTGAAATGTAAAGGAGTAACAACAACAACAACAACAAAAATCAAAAACTTCAACCCAAAATCTGATGTGAGTAGGAAACAGAGGTCACTCTTTTCTTTCTTAATTCTTTTTCTCTTCCTTCCTTTTTACCTGCTGACGTCTAGTACTGTTCAAAGTCGGCCATTGCTTTGGATTTAAAGGACCGTGTTCCCTTGTCCCCTATTTAAGAGTTCCTTTGGCATTGTCTTAGGAAGAAATGTTTCAACTGACAATGTAAACATCCAGTTTAAATCTTTCAAATAAATTTCTTGGCTGTCGTTTGAAACAAAAAAGTTATAAAAAAAACACCCCTTTCAGCTATGCAGTATTAAGCTAAAACATAAGGAGAGGAGAAGAAAAGGGGGAAAAGTCAAGTAAAATTTCTTGGATGAGGGCTTTTCATGCCTGGTGCACCTCAAATGAATCCAAACGAAATCTGAATTGATCGCATGAGCATATTTTCAAGGTTATTGTGTGAAATATACAAGGGATTTTAATAGAAGCAGAAATCATGGCAGTAAAACTAAGGACAAATTTTCAGATGAGTTTTAAATCAAAACTGAGGGCTTTCCCCCTTTTTATAAACTGTAACTGAGGTCAGTTCATCTATGCAACGTTCCTAATCCTGAGGTGATTTTAGGCAAAGAATAATTCTTAAGAGCCATGGTGGCGCAATGGTTAGAAGGTAACATTACAGGTTAATTCTGCTCATTGCCAACAGTTCGATGCTCACCGACTCAAGGTTGACTCAGCCTTCCCTCTTTCCAAGGTCGGTAAAACGAGAGCCCAGATTGTTTGTTTGTTTGGTTGGTTGGTTGGTTGGTTGGTTGGTTTTGTATCCTGCCTTTCTTCCCTGGTCGAAGGGAACACAAGACGGCGAACAACATTTAAAAGAACAAGAAAAACATTATCAAAAAAAACATTAAACAAGATCGCATAGGGAGGGCCTGCTTCGAGTACCGTCGGCCAGACAATGTCGACTGGCAGGGCCGCAGTCGAGGGCCTTCTCTGTGGCTGCTCCAACGTTATGGAACTCACTCCCAGCGGAGATTAGAACCATCTCCAGCTTGCCGATCTCTTGCAAGGCACTGAAGACCTGGCTTTGCCGGCAAGCGTGGTGTTGACTAACTTGACCATCTTGTTCCCCTCTCCTTTCCTTTCCCCCTCGTGTATGATTGTGTGAATGTATGGGTTTTTTGAATTTTATTGTATAGGCAATTGTATTTTATTGTATGTACTGCCGCCTCGAGTTCCCCCGGAAGGAGTGAAGAGAGGCAGGATATAAATCTAATAAATAATAATAATAATAATACACCTAGAATCCTGAAATAGGATTTGGAAGCCATGAAGCTCCCTTGGTAACTGGGCTACTTGAGACTTCTCAGATTAATCTGTTGACAGAAAATTGAGTATATAAATTGGGGGGGGGGGATGAGGGTGAGGTGAATCTTGTCCCTAGAGAGCAGGTATAGAACAGGCTGGAAATATAAATAAATAAAGCAAGCAAATAACCCCATGTAGTAAAAGAGATTAGTATTAAAAGTAAAGTGGCAACACTGTACTACATAAGAAATATCACATACTGGAAAAGTAATTCTTTTGAAAAATAAAGATAATTAAATAGAATAGAATAGAATTCTTTATTGGGCAAGTGTGATGTTTTTGATAAAGGTTACTAATATACAGTTCATTGTTGAAAACATTTTCTCTGAACATTTCCTTTTCATTACCTATTATGTTTTTACAATGTTAAATATTAATTAAAATGATGATTATGCTAAGAATGAGTAATTCCTACAAACACATACATAAAAGCAACAAATAATAAAGGAATTGCTTCTTGTGCTCTCATGCTATGCTCAGGCCTTGACTAGGAAGGAGTAACAAATCAGCAGGCCAATAATCCAAAGTTTACTCAAATGCTACTTTGAAAACTCTTGGGCAGGAAGGCTGGAAAAACCTGCCAGAAATTTTTAGGAGCTGCTTTATTTAGAGAAGATAATGTCTGGACTAGTGGCCTGTGTCAGCATAACCAGAATAAATTATGCTTGTATCTTTTTCTGGTGTTCTTTATCTAGAACAAATAGTTAATGTAAAAAAAAATCCATCAAACAAAACAAGTCACTTCTGGAAGATTAAAATTCTTGTTTCTAAGTGATTTAAACAGTTTTTTGCAATATCTTCAAAACTTAAGAAGCAGACATTTCCATTGCTGAAGCACACACTGGTCTATTGTCAGCAAATATTCCATTATGACTCAGACCTTTTTAAAAGAGCTTTTGCCATTCAAACATATATGAAGCTAGGACTTTCCTAAGTAATGTGCATCACTTTGCTCTTGTACACACATATCACACTGATCATATCTGACCCAACTGCAAAGTCTAGAGAAATTCTCTAGAATTTTTTATTGGTTGCTGGAAATATTCTCATCTTAATTTTTGGTGGGGGTAGGAAATGCAGTATTGGGTTGCTGCCAACACTGAAGTATCTCGTAGTGTTTAGACAAACCTAACCAGTTTTTCTGTATACTTTCAGAATGCACAGTGATAGCCAGTAAATGGAATGGAGACAGGGAAATCTAGGATAATCCTGCTTTTACTATGAGTGTTATGTGGAAACTGATAGAGAACAGCCTTTTAAAATATCATAATGTATTACCAGCAAATCTGAATAACGAGACAAGCATGTTTTATGGAAGAAACTTTTCTGTTTTGTTAAGAACTGTTCCCAAGCAATTCCAGCCTTAATATTTTCCAACAAATTACTGTATGTAAGCAGCTGAAGAAGCAGGAAAAATGATCACCTCTATTTTCTCCCTTAAATGTATTCTTTTGAACCTTGGTTAAAAATTGCTCCGAGTACTATGCATACTGAAGTTCATAGTCCTTGAATAGGTACACTTGATCCATCTGATTCATCACAGCTTTTCATGTAATTGCTGCACTGTTTCCAAATTCACCTTTTTATTTTACAATCACTTCTATATATCAAAGATTATGTAGATAAAACCTGTCACTTATATTTGTCACATAATGCACAAGAAAATAAACTACATCAGAAACTTTGAACTGCTTTTCTACCTTTTTCCAACTTATCTGCCAAAAATTAAACTGCAGAGGAAACAATTATGAAAAATCATTTTTCTATTCTCCATAGAATAAAGTATACACTGTGCCAGCTTTTTTTTCTTTTTTCTTTTATGTTTTCAGTGACTGTGTTATTGGAGGGGTGAAAGGAAGAGCGGGCGGGATTAATACTTTCTCTCTGATATTTTGCTGTAGTTATTTGTACTAGTAGAATATTATGACAGTTTTGTTCACTAAAGAATGTTTAAAAGAATGTACAATGATGCAGGCAATAAAATCTGTACCAACAATGTGGAAATAAAATGATGAAGCTCAGAGACAACATAAATTATACCACTATTGTAGAAACATGGGATTCATTTTGCAGAGATGTAAGAGACAAAGTAAAAGCAAGTTCTGTAAACCAAGCAAATTACTTTTGAGCTATAGAGAAGAAAATATACCTAGAAATTAAGAACATTGTTTCTTATAGCAAAACTTACTGCAAACCTGAAGAGTCCAAAACTTTCAAATACATTTGGATCATGTTTCCTGTGAAAATGAGACTTCTATATAAATCTTGGTGTGTACAAGATCTAATTAGTCTTTGCATAGAAGCATCCACAAGTTTAGGTATAGGTTTATATTCAAAACACTTTGCATTTAGTTTTGCATTTTTTTCCAAACAGTATTTTGCTTCCTGCTCAATTTACATTTTATGATTGTAAATTGAGCAGGATTAGAGTGCTTGCAGAACACCACGAAGATTTTGAAGTCAATCACGCGCAGCACGTGTTTGACAGGAGATCGGGAAGCGTGCCCACAAAGCAGGTAACCAGCGAACCAGTAGGAACCCATCCGTGATTAGACTGAATGTTACATATTTCAGGTAGCCTCTATCAATGGGTGTCATTCTCATCCCACATTTTCATTTTCATCTCCAAAGCCAAATGATATTATACCAAGCCTTACATTTTAAATTAAGTGGCATTTCCAGATCAGATGTTTCAGACAGTAAAATCTTGGTAACAGCCAATGGTAGTGATTCTATTCACAAAGAACATTGTGTTGGAAGAGATACAGAACTATAATTGTTTCTGTACCCAACTATGATACAAACAATATAAACCAGGGGTGTCAAACTCAATTTCATTGAAGGCCGCATCAGGGTTGTATCTGACCTCAGGACAGCCGGGGAGTCATGGCTGGGCCGGGGATGGCCCTCTGCCAGCAAAAATGAAGCTCGGGGACCATGCACGGCCCCAGGACCCTGTGATGGCCTCCTGCAGCCCTCTGTCAGTGAAAATTGGGAGGAGCTCCATTTCATTGGCATAGGATTGCAAGAGACTGTCCCAGCCTAAAACAGAGCCTGGGAGGGCTGCGCACGGCCCTCCGGAGCTCCATTTTGTTGGCAGAGGCACCATGGGCTGGTCCTTTGCTGTTTCCAGAGCAGCTCTGTGGGCCAGATCCAGCCCATGGGCCTCGAGTTTGACACTCCTGTCATAAACATACAAATAAATGAAATAAAATCCACACAAGTTCTTACCTGTTCATTCGGCTCAAAGCGCATCTCTTCTTTTTCAGTCTTCATAGCTACTGGCTTTACTGTGCTACTGGAAGGGTCTGTCTTACTGTCCGACCGTTCCAGTTTGGGGGTAATGTCTGGTAAACCAATTTCTTTTGTATCATCTTTATCTAGCAAGTAACGAAGTAGTGCATTTTCTTTCTTCTTAGGACTCACTGGTTCCTGCTTAACAGCTATCTCTGAACCTGGAGCTGTGCTACTGGTCTCCTGATTCAGCTCTTTGCCTGTGGCCTCTGCTGTGAGCTTGGCCAAATCTACAGGAGAACTGCTCTCCTGCAAGAGCCTGTGCAAAATTTTATGCTTCTCCTTGAGCGAGGTTCCATGTGCTGAGCCAGAACCAGTTAAGTTTCCCATGGGGTCCTTATTACCATCTCCCATAGTATTAGCCAAAGATGAAGGCTCCATCTGATCAGATTTGGTGGTCAGCAGCTGTAAGAGCTTTGTCTGGCTTTTGCCATCATGCAGTCTGTTCTGTCCATCAGGTCTTTCACTGCCAACTTGGGGCATGTTATCATTATTTTCTTTCTGCTCTCCTGAATGGCAGACACTTTCTGTTTGTCCAGTTGTTTCTTCCGATTGTTCCCCATGCAATCCAAAGCCATCTTTAGAATCCAGATTTCCCATTTTGTTTAGCTGGGGAGGATTCATACTTACAGGGGAATTCTGTAAATTACCCATTTTTACATCAGGTGAAGCCAACGATGACCCCAGAGAGACTCCATGCCCCTCACTGAGAGCCTGAAGTGCATTGAGGGAACTGTTGGTATAACTATGGCTATTTCCTGTGCTGCTGCAAACTCCAACAGGCGAATGCAAGCTTCCTGCAGGAGAAAACTGGTTAGGTGGGATCCGAGGACTTCCTGCCACTCCAGGACTCACACGATGCCTTGGGGAAAGCATAGAGTTTGGCTGGCCAGGTGTCATGCCAGGGCTGTTTTGAGAAGGACTATTCATTTTTAGTGCATAGTTACTACCCTGAGGAGTGGATGTTTGTATATTTGACACATGGTTCATCCCACCTGAACTACTAAACCTGCTTGTTGGCATACCCATTTGTTCCTTTGGGCCATTTATGGCAAAATTCATATTGCTATTGATGGTCATATCCTGACCTGGATTCCCACTGCACATGGCTTGATGGGCAGGACTGTTAGAGCTAATTGTGTTCAATGGCTTTCCCAGTACTTGTCCAGTTAAATCCTGGTTCATCCCACAGACATTCTGTTCCCTACAATGTGAAAAAAGAAAAAAATTACCTATAGTATTGTATGTTAAATTAAAACAGCTTAATAAAAATATACCATAGAATATTATAGATCATAATCAACTCCATATGCAAAAATAAATGTAACATTTATTTAATCATTTATTTTAAAACCTATGTGTTTATTTGCAAAAATAAACAGAGCAGAAACAATTTCTTACAACAAACGTCTTAATCATTTTCAATTAAAAAAAATGTATCGGTATCTATGTTGATTTGTAAGAAAAACATCTGTTGATTCTTATATATGTATTGTCCTATTACTTAAAAAATATCTAAGTTTGATTTGTCTAGGAGATAGCAGATTAGGGGATACAAAACTATGTGATAGGGCCGAAGCAGCAAAGTCCAACAATTAGTCAGATACTGTGATTGTCAAGCTTCAAGGTTGACAGTGATCATGAGATCTACAGGAAGGTAATTGCAATAAGAATTAGTCATTAGCTACCTTTACTGGTATCAGATTATACAATTCTCACTTTACATATGCTGATGAAGATGACTGAATTGTAAGCTACCTGTACTCCCAGTGTAGTTAGACTTCAAAGACTTGTCACAAACAAAATTAGACATTTAACTGTTTTTAAAAAAAATATAAACTCAATCCCTTTGTCTTCTAACAGGAGGACTGATGTAGAACAGTTTAGTGTACAGAACTAAAGAAGTAGGTAAGAAGTGCCATTCTGGGATTATGCGATTTAGGTAGTGGTACGTGGTTTGCATTATTTAAAAAAATCTTTTAATTCAATCTTGGAACTCTGTTTAGCACAGTTCAGAACAAAAGAGGAATTTTTGAGAACCACAGATTCCTTGTGCCCAGAATACTAGATTCTGCACATCCTTGATACGCAATTTAGTTTTACTTTGTTATATACATTGCTATGTCAGGTTCTTCTATAATATGTTGCAATGTCATGTACTTTTATAACAAACCAAATACAGTAAGTTACTCATATTACGTCACCAAGATTCTTCCAATTTTACGCGGGAGAAAACCCGAATAACCAAAGCAAAGACTTGCATACAAACACCCGCGAAAACCTCAGAAAACAAATATATATATATATGTTTTCGTAGATTTTCACGGGTGTAGGTAT
>JANHGC010009055.1:188735-203305 GCA_027560395.1 Boaedon fuliginosus
TAGAAAGGATGGAAGGCTGAGTCAACCCTGAGCCTGGTGGGATTCGATCTGACAACCTGCTGAACAAATCAGCAGAACCTGCAGTGCTGCATTTAACCACTGCGCTACCGAGGTTCTTTGTTAAATTAGTAACACTATTGTTAAATGAATCTGCCTTTCCCCATTGTCTATGCTTGCCTGAAGGCCACAAAAGGGATCACATGACCCCAGGACCCGCGATGGTCATAAATGTGAGTCAGTTGCCATGGGTTTGGCATTTGATCACATGACTGTGGGGATGCTACCACGGTTGTAATGCTGAAAAACGGTCATAAATCACTTTTTTCAGTACCATTCTAACTTCAAACGGTCATTAAATGAACTTTTGTAAGTCGAGGGCTACCTGTAGTGTCCTCACTGCCACATGATCAAATTTTGGGCACTTGGCAAGTGGCCTATATTGTTATGGTTCGTGTGATTACCATTTTGACCTTCCCAGCCAGTTTCAGACAATGGTGGTAGCCGGATTGATTTGATAACCACATAATTCATTTAATTACCATAGTGATTCACCCCCCAAAAAGTTGTAAAATCAGGCACGACTCGCTTAACAATGCCTCACATAGCAACAGAAGTTGGTGATTGTAAGTCGAGGGCTCCCTGCACTAGCTCAAGAGTCCAGTTACACTTTTTACAATTCCTTTATTATCTTAATTTGTGCACAAGCAGCTCACAGAATAGAATGGATTGCATTAAGGTGAACAGGTTATGTATATGAGGATAAGGAACAAGGTGGGATTTTTTGCAGGCCAATTTTTTTGGGACCTTATTTCCTGATGTTTTTGCCCTTTCAAAGCCATATGCCGAGTTTGGAGGGAACTTGCATTTAAATGCCTGCTTTTTTTTTTTCTCCAAGTGCTGCAACATGTTTTGATGAGGAGGGAAAAAAGTTCAGAAAATTAATATATGACAGAAAGAAGGGAAGTGAAGCAATTAACAATTATTTAGCGTGTGTAAGCAACAGGGAAGTGTGTGTGTTTTCTTGTCTGCCAGCCAATGTAAAAACGATTGCGAACACCTTCTGAACAAGGAAACGAAGGCAGAAAGATGGTTGGTTGTCAAAAACAACAACAATGGGGCTATGGGTAGGAGGAGAGAGGCAGAAATCCAATAGGAAGGATCATTTCATTTGCACCAGTGTTGTAAAACGTATTAGGCCTCATTAAAAAGGCAGCATTTTCATCCTGAAATGCTTGTTTGTTAAGAGCTTCTCCCAACTGGCGTTTGTTTTGTTTTTCTCCGAAATACCAGCC
This sequence comes from Boaedon fuliginosus, assembly GCA_027560395.1. Taxonomy (NCBI): domain Eukaryota; kingdom Metazoa; phylum Chordata; class Lepidosauria; order Squamata; family Lamprophiidae; genus Boaedon; species Boaedon fuliginosus. The sequence goes on from JANHGC010009055.1 coordinate 190,028, forward strand.
CATTTAAACCGCATTGAAGACAAAAATGCATTTTGCCTACCTTTTACACCCTTCCAGTGACTTTTCTCTTGGATTCAAAGAAAAAAGCTTTACAGGGAACTGTGACTAAACAGGTGCCAAATAATTCAAAATGTTTTCCTTTCTCCCCATCAACCATGATGACAACAGCTGCCATTAGAGGAAAGCTTTCTATTAAATCAGGTTCCTGGAATCATCCTAAGTAATATCAATTCGAGTTCCATCTCTCTAATGTGAGGCTTCATAGTGGCATTTAGGAGGGAGGGAGGGGAAGGACCATTGTTAAATGCCACAATTGTTGGTAGCATACTTTTGTTGAATCCAACTCTGTCTCTGTTACACAACTGCCTGTGTAGCATGGACAGAGGAGCGGAAAAAAGCAACTTTCTCATTCTCTGATCTGAATGCTTGATAAGGCTTGGTGTCCAAAAGGGCAAATGGGACTCACAGCAATTATAGCAAAGGCATATCGGTTTCCTTGACAACCAGATTGCAAATTCTTTCTGATTTATTATTTACCACTTCAAACTCGCGCACCATTATTTAATTAGGAAGAGGGATTTTTCACAAGTCTCTTCCTTCCCAAAGTGGAATGTCCCAGGCCTGTTCTTTAAAAAAACAAAAATGGCATCGCAACTGATCAGATGGAAAGCAGGGGGGTCTAAACGTTTTGCAAAGAGGGCCAGATTTGGTGAGGTGAAAATGTGTGGGGGCCGACCAGTGGTGGGATTCAAAAATTTTTACTACCTACTCTGTGGGTGTGGCTTGGTGGTCATGTGGCTGGTTGGACATGGCTTGGTCATGTGACTGGTTGGGCGTGGCTTGGTCATGTGACTGGGTGGGCATGGCCAACTCAATGTCACTCACATCAAGGGGTGCCTCACCTGGCCCCTCCCCTCCCAGCCATTCCTTGTAACAATTAGGCTCAATTGTTATCTTAAGTCAAGGATTTCCCTGCCTTCCTCTGCATGGCAGCCTTGCCTAGTAAAATACTCACCTTTTCTGGGAATTTTCCTCTCTGTTAGAGGCACCAAAATAACCCAGATGACAGTCCATCAATCCATCCATCTCTCATTCACTTTTCCTTCCTTCCCTTCTTTCTTTTTCTTTCTCATTCTACCTTGCTACCCTTTCTTTTCTTTTTTGTATACCTTCTCTCTCTCTCTCTCTCACACATACACACACACACACACACATACACACACACACACATGCACACATGTTGGATTGGATATCTGTCTCCCACCCACCCTCTCTCTCTCTCTCTCTCTCTATCCATCCATCCATCCATCCATCCATCCATCCATCCATCCATCCATCTCATTCACTTTCCCTTCCCTGATAAAAGGGAGAGCGACAGATGTACGCTTACGTGGCATGGTTGATCCCAGACTTCAGGGAGAGTGCTGAGATTTATTGCTTTATTCCCGCCATGAGATTGTAGCGTTAGCTGGTTTCGGACAATGCCTCGCTTCCTTCTCTCCCCTTCACCCCGCACCCGTGGCAAGCAGCCGTAGTGCGAGAGATTGAACACACCCATCTGGGCTCCCCACTTCTCGGAAAACAATAGGGCTCGGAGAAAATGCCATAGTCGCTCCCTGCTAGGGCGCCGTGTGCTTGACACTGAAGAAAAAATGGTGGAAGAACCTCTCTCCAGCTTCATATTTTTTCTATCCAGATAGAGATCGCTGCTCGCATCTCAAGCTGGTGGGTTTTCTTTCACTGTGAAAAAAACACCTCCTTGCCGCCTCGAGTTCCCCCGAAAGGGGTGAAGAGAGGCGGGATACAAATCTAATAAATAATAATAATAATAACACACCAAACAATCTCCACGAGGATTATTTACAATTCGCATTTCTAAGGCCTCCCAACTCTTCCACGATTAAGAAACAAATATTCCCAAGTCTCCCATTAAGAGAACATCCCTTTTCAGAATTGCAGGGTAGGTGATGCCAATGATGTACACCATCATTAATTTAATTTAATTTATTAGATTTATACTATGTCTCTCTTCCCCGGGGCAGAGAGGGCCCATCAAGGGCCCGAGCAAGCTAGCCACGTAGAGGAGGACAGGTAAAGCAGGGGTGCATGGATTTTACCCATCCACCTTCTACCCCTGAGCTGAGCTGAGCTGGATGACAATGCCCATCTTCCCCAGCCAGCATGGGGAAGATCGAGAGTTGTGCTCCTATCCTGAGAAAACCTCCGAGCTCTACGCATTCCCTCTTCTCTTTGCTCCTTCTGCAAAAGGCGCCTCCCCCTCCCCCTCCTTAACTGAACTGCTCCAACCCTGGGCGGGCTGTCAAATGTTGGGCCGTTCCGCAGGCCCAAGGTGTACGGATTGTGCCTCTCTCTCGATGGCAGTGGCGGCAGCAGCTGCTGTTGCCACCGGCATTTCAGATCGACCAGTTTGCTCTCCACCTTCTGCGTGAGACCTGCGGGGGTGAGAGAGGGGCACAATCCCTACACCTCGAGCCTACGATACAGCCTGACACTTGACAGTCTGTCCGGGATGGAGGGGTGCAGTTAAGGAGGAGGCAGCGTCTTTTGCAGAACAAAGAGGAAATATGCAGAGCTCAGACGTTTTCCCAGGGGAGGATCGGGACTCCCGATCTTCCCTGTGCCGAAAGATGGGCATTGTTGTCCATAGTGCAGCTCAGCTCAGGGGTAGAAGATGGATGGGTGAAAACCACACACCCCTGCTTTACCTGTCCTCTGCATGGCTAGCTTGCTCAGGCCCTTGGTGATGGTGTACAGCATTGGCGTCCCCCCCCCAGGCCCATTTGTGCTCTTGCCTACCGGGGGAGGAAGCAGCATTGTGGTTTTGGGCGATTCCAAGCCCATTGGAATCACTCAGCATCGTGAGCACAAGCAGGCCTGGTATTGCCCGAAAACATGACGCTCCTTTCACTCCCACCCGTCAGCAAGAGCACAAATGGACCTGGAATCACCTGGGGGGGTTATGGTCTGCCTCAGATAGAGAGCGGTGTGCATACCACAAGCCCCATGAGCCTGCTTCTACCTGAGGCAGACCGTAATCTGGGTGAGTTTTGGTTGGAAAACGCAATGTGCAAAGGGCAAAAATGGTGGGTGACTCGAGTATAAGCCGAAGGTGAGCTTTTCAGCACATTTTGGGGGCTGAAAATCTCAGCTTATACTCAAGTATATACAGTATATACTGAGCTTATATTGATAATTAAAAAGTTAAATAATTTTAAAATAAGAGGATCAGAGGCTGGGATTTTAACAGAATAAGTGTTTTAAAAATCTTTTTAATTAAATTGTAAAACAATACAATAAGTACGGTCAAATCAAAAAATTTTTGAAATGTTTTGATTTAACTTTCATAAATAGAGATTTTGATTTTGATTATGGAAAGTAATTAATATAAGAATTTAGAGATGTTATTAAGCATGACTTAGACCTGTAAGTGATGCCTTGAGGCAACCTGGTGCACGTAATGAGAAAATTTGTAAAAAAAAAAGTAAATGAATAAAATTATTCTGGAAAAAAAAACATTACTAGCACCAAGTGTATTTCTTTCAGTAACATTCAAGTGAATTGTTCAAAGCATTCAGCAAGTATCGGGGGAAAAGGCTAAATCAATTGAAAAAGCCGTATGTATGTATGTATGTATGTATGCATGTATGTGTGTGTGTGTGTATTTATGAAATTTGCTGTCCATCTTATTCATCCTTTGTGGCATTTATTTATTTTAAAGGAAAAATATTAATACCCATTAAAAATATATCTTTTCTCTAAAAAATAGGCATATATTAAATAATAACTGTCCTGTTGTCTTTTAAGTAAACTTAGAATTAAACTGGCTCTTTCCCAAACCCTGGAATAAAAAGTAATTTTATTTGTGTTTCTTGTTTATTTTTAAAATAATTTTATCAGTTCGACATTTTAATTGAATTTTTTTATTATAACCCAGAGTCAATTGATTTGGATGGCTGTATAAATTGATATACTTCATAAGTCAATTAATCACATTGACTTTGGGAATACTGGTATCTTGATTCAAAAAGATACAAGCAAAAATACAAGCAAAATAATAAAAGCAAGTTTGTTTCAGCTTTCAATACTAAACTAAATTATTAAAAAGCAGCATATTATAATCAACCAAGAAACAGTAAAAGGTCAACAATCAGAGAAAATGATGTTAACTTTTTAAAAAGTTTATTTTTCAGGTCAATGAATTTATATTTCAAAGATAATAAGATTAACAAGATCCTACAATGTAAAGGATACCTAAACTCAACGAGGGGCTACAAAACCACAGTACTGTAAAAACAATAAAAAGGTAATTAATTCAGCCCAAAATTTGATCAGGAGATAAATGACACGGATATTTGATAAAATGACAATCCTTGAAGTCCAGGTTATTACAGAATTCAGGCCAAATTATTAATCATAAGTAGGACACGAAGAAGAAAACTACACAAATGTATGTGAGGAAAAAAAACACCAAGTGAATCCTTCTCTAGACCAAGAGAATGCTGCCCAACTAGATTCCGCATAACAACATTTTGTTCACCCCACCCATAGTAGCAAACAGTAACAATTAGAGTCTAGAGCCACTACCCTGAAACTAGGACACAGGGCCATTTTGCAATTAGGGAATGGGGACACAACGTAAATGCATTCCTCAGTAGTATAAATGTAAGTTGTATTCAAAGCCCATATTACCTGAATATTATACTATGTCAAAACAGATCAGGGAAAATGAAAGAAAGGGAAGAAACATTACTGGAAGGAGAGGGGATTTTTAATTAAAAGGATATTCACCTTTTATGAATACATGTTTGTTATCATTGCATTTACTGACCTGCAATGTATTTTTTTCCCTGCAAAAATTAATTATGCTTCTTTTGAATTAAATACATTCAGTTTGATGATGCCTTGACTGACATTCACTGCTATTTCTGCCCCCGCCTTCCCCCCCCAAAAAAAATCTGACTGAAAGCAAAGTTGACTTTTTAAGATGAATCACTCTGGGTATCCCATTTTCACAAGCAGGTAAGCCCATCTTAAGGCAACTGTGTCCAGCTACACAGATGACAAAGTCATCTTAAAAATACATTCCATTCAGAGGAAGGTCTATACATTTATTTATTAATTAATTTAGATATCACATTTGAAATGAATGTGAATATACTAATGAATACTACAGAAACAATTGTCAAGAAAACAAACACCCACCTTTCCTCTAGTGCAGGGATGTCAAACTGCGGGCCCTCAGGCTGGATACATCACGTGCAGGCCACACCCATCCCAGCTCCATGAATGGTGAGAACATCGCGAAAGGTCACGTGATGGCAACATGACACGACAAGTTTAACCCCCATGCTCTAGTGACTGAATTTCACTTCAATGACCAGGTTGTTAAGTAAAATGATGAACATATGAATGGAAAGAGCCACCTGAAGATTGCTAGTTGCTGCCATCATTTAGGTACGTTTTCTTATTTGATTTCTTATACAGCTGCACAAATACTCTCGCTTCAGTGTCTTATTTATAGAGACACAAAATTTGGTCATAAATGTGTACCCTGGTCATTTACACTTGTGAGTTTCATTATTGTTTTTTTTTTTTGTTAAGCATTTTTTAGTATTTTTTCCTTTACAAACATCACTTCTTATAAAAACAGAGGTATTTCGGCTATCATTCATATCTATCCAATACATCATAAATTTCTGTCACATTTTCCAAATTCAAAGTCATCCTTACTGCCTTCTTTAAATATCTCTTATAAAATACTTCTCCATTTATATAGTCCAAATTAATTTCATAAACTCATTTCATTTGTACCTAATACTTGTTAATTTCCATTTATAATCTTTGTCACATTTTAAATTTAAACAGCTTTTACAAAAAGAGAAAAATAAAATAAAATAAAATAAAATAGGTGTAAGTTTGATAGCTAGATAATTAAATGCATCTGAATTTGACACAAGATTTTTTTTTCTTCAATATACAGATTGAAAATCTATTCTTGTGTTTTAATTCTTACAACAGCAGCAGCAATATTAGGTTTTGTATAAATACACTTTGAAATATAATTTTTGGAATAAACAATAAAAAAATCAGAATATATGTCCAATTTAATATTGAAAAAAAAAACCCGAACCTGTCATTAAAATTCAGATGTCCCCTTATTTTCTACACTAATAAAACCATACAATGGTAGCTAGAATGCAATGTCTCTGACAGTAATAATTAAACTAGCTTTTTCTTCCCATTATATTTATATAACTAGTTTTTCACCAGAAACCAGAGGTATCTAGTCCTATTATGGGGAAAGTGGCCACTCAGCTTTTAACCTAAACAAAAAGAAACATTCACAATTAAGCAATATTTATATTTAAATATGTTGGGTTTCTTGTTCATAGAAAGATGTGAAATCCAAATCAGAGAGGTAATGCTATGGCTAATAAAAACTTTGTGCATAGTTTAAAGTTAATATTTGCCAAAGTACACCACTAATCACCAAAGCCACTTTGGGACAGTACTGTATTTGCCTTCCACACAATCATTGTGGATTGCCTCATCCATATTTGGCAGCAGACCCAACCATATAGCAGCCCAATCCTGCTCACTATGCTTTAGTCTGGAGAAAATATGTGTTGAATTATTTCCTAGTTAGTCTCAGCAAGTCACAGAGAACATTAAAAATACACCGATTGTAATTAAATGAATGCATTTTCTTAAGAACTGTCTTAGAACTTGAAACAATAACTGTATCAGATTCCCACTCAGTCTCAAGGCTAACTGAATTGTTCCCAAACAAGTTTCTCTATCTAGCCTACATCACAGTATTGATAAAAATATTCACATCATCAGTTTATACCAAGATTTTTCAAAATGTATTACGTACGGATCTGTTACCAATATAACAAACTGATTGCTAACTCTGTGATTCAAGTTCTCCTGTTTGTGGGAAGCAGTCAGTCATAGAAACCTATTGAACTGTATTAAATAGGGATTTCTAATATACAGTATTGTTGTGGCCCACCAGTGACCAGCAGAGCTGGCAGTAGATTCGGACAGTGAGGAGGTTGGGGAGGAACATGGGCCAATCCTGGAAGGCTCCGACGAGCACTCTGCGTCGGTGGCAGAGATGGGGCCAGGGCCGTCTGACAGTTATCAGCTGCTTTCGGAGTCAGACATCGGTGGGGCAGAAGAACAGTTGGAGACTGTTCTCAGTGTGCACATGCGCAGAGCTGCCAAAATAAAGGAACAGCTAAGTGCTTTTATTGTTGTGAACTGCCCTGAGTCCTACAGGATTGGGTGGCCTATAAATTTGAATAAAATAAATAAATAAATAGATAGATAAACAAACAAGGGTCGACTTGGGAGTAAAACTACAGGTGGACAGTGAATGGCCCCTCCCATAGGGAATAAAGAGGAGTGAAAGGGAAGTGGTGCTTGCAGGAGACAATTAGTTCCATTCATTATCTATTCCTGACTATATGCCAAGTAGTGTCTGCTATGGAGGTGCACGGCCTGGCAGCTCCCCAAGTCTGATAAAGGTCTGTAATTGTGAACTCTCTTGAAAGACTGTTGGTTGGGACTTTGCTGGAGAGGAATTTACTAAAATAAAAGGGATTTTATCAGTCGGCTTAATGCTTTGGGAAGCTTAGGTCAGAATAAGTATTAAAATAGATAAGAAACAGAAAACTAAGATTTGATTGGATCATAATGTCAATATAATCCTCAGATTTAAAAATAGAAAATGCAACCCCTGGTTCAATTTTGTTATCCTTTTTATCATAATAATATTACCCATTGAAATACAGGTAGTCCTTGACTTAAAACCACAACTGAGCCCAAAATTTATGTTGCTAAGTGAAACATTTAAGTGAGTTTTGCCCCATTTTACAGCCTTTCTTGCTAGTTATTAAGTAAATCACTGTAGTTAGTAAGTTAGAAAGAAAGTCAAGGTTCCCCATTGACTTTGCTTATCAGAAAGCCGCAAAAGGTGATCACATGACCTTGTGACGTTGCAACTGTCATAAATATGAGTCAGATGTCAAGTAACTGAATTTTGATCTCATGACCCTGGGGATACTGCAGTAATCTTAAGTGTGAAAAATGGTCATTAAGTCCCTTTTTTCCGTGACATTGTAACTTCAAACAGTCACTAAACAAACTGTTTTAAGTCAAAGGCTACTTGTAATTGCTTCAATGTCATGTAAATTTACACTTCATAGTGTTTGAATATTAGCATTAAACAATTGAAAAAAATGATAAAGGGAAAAGGATTGAGTCACAAGGAATATCTGTTACACAAACGTTCAAGCATCTCAATTTTTATTTTAAAAAAAGTTTAAAAGACTGAAAATAAGAGCATATTTTTTTTGTTTAATAGCAGTTTTCTAAATCCCAGGAATGTCATCAGTTTTGCCAAGCATTCCAAAAACACAAGAAATGAAGTACTGGTCCCTTATTAGTATATTTTTTAAAAATGTTTCTTTTCAGTGTCATTCATTTTATTTCATGATCAGAAGGTCAGAAAGGGAAATCATTCAATGGAGAGTGCCAACGTTCATATTAATTTTGTGTAAGATAAATAGAAAATAAGAATTCAAGAGTGTAAGTCTTCAGTAACACAACTACATCTTTGTTAAACCCAAATACAATAGTATTGGTTCTTTGGCTACAATTTGTTTCTATACCATTTTACTCTCTTATAAGAATGGGATTAATTAGAACTGGAAGTCCATTTATGCTACTGAGTCCAATTCCTCACCAAAGGGAAGAATCCAAAATAAAAGAGTTCCAGGGTGTCTATCCTACATTTCAATGTCAACATATTCAACGAAAGGGAATCTACCTACCTGGATAATTCACTCACTAACTGATAGGATCCCATCAAAGGTATTTTTTTATAAATGGTAAACATTACTATTGCAGAAAAACATAGGAAGGTTAGAATAACCATTCTTCTCACAAGTTCAGCGTGACCAATGGGTTAGAAGTCCATCTCTCGTCATACTATCAGGAAATGTTGACACCAGATAGCAGTAAAAAAAAAACTAAGCCCAGCTAATCACAGAATGATAGTTAGCATGAAAGAAAAATAAGTTATACTCCCATCTGTATTCTAAGTGATATATACCTTTGCATGGAATTAAACCCAGTTTCTCTCAGATCCCAAAACATTACCAGACAAGGGGATTGTTCTTTGTAGTTTTAAAAACTTAAAAGGGGAGGGAGAATGTCTGGATAAGAGTCTAGGAAAAATAAAATGGGAACCACAGTTATTTCTCAACTTACAGCTATTCCTTTGACAAATGTTTGAAAGTTACAATAATGCTGAAAGATAGAACTGGCCCTTACACTTACGGACTGTTGCAGTGTTCCTGCTGTCATATGGTCAAAATTTGTGTGCCTAGCAATCAGCATGTATTAATGATTATTGTAGTGTCCTGGGGTCACACGGTCACATTTGCGACCTTCAGGGAGAAAGGGTCTCTCACAAAAGAAGGGGGAAGCTGGATTCACTAAATAATTGCATGATCCACTAAACCCAAAAAACCATCATTACAAAGAAACATGCATAAGCTAATGTGTAAATGACCCAAAACAAGATTTGATTTCAGCTTTTAATATTAACCATAATTAAGATTAACAAAAACTGCAAAGGTTAAGTAACAGCAATTTAATGAAAACAGAAGGAAAAGCTTCCTATTTTATTCCTGCAATTAAATCACAGGAGGAAGAACACTCATTTTTAGCATAAGATCTTGTAACATTTGTTTATGCATTGTTTAGTGTTGTGTTTGCACTACTGCTGTGAATCATAAGGAAAACTGGCTAGCACAACTTGAAAGAACTGGCAACAGGAAGAGATAGGTGATACTTCCTTGGCTTCATTACTAAAGGTTTAATAAAGGTTAAATATTATAGGTAGAGAAAAAGATTAAAATAAAGAGGCAAAACTTAATGACAGGTCCCATAATGACTATGTATTATAGAAATATAAACTGTATGGAATATCCTTATTTGTTTCCATGAATAAACATAGTAATGAAACACTTTATGCTTATAGTTAGTACATGCCAGATTTCAACTACCAAAAGTTACATATAAAATGCACATCTGAACTTTCAAAACATTTACTCCTACAGACACAAGTTAAAACATGGCTTAATTCTCTTTCATACCTTTCCTCCTTATTATATTGACTTTACTTTTAAGCCTTTTGGCATTTTAATTATCATCATAATAGCAATCAATTAACTGATTTTTTCTAATCAGTTGGTTTTAAAAGCCTTTTAAGCATTCTTAGGCCTATTCAATCCTAAGGATTCTTTTCTTAAAGAAAGGCATATGGAGCATAACTCCAGAGATCACTTATATTACTGTTTTAGCTATGTAAATCCTTTGAAAGAGCTGCTTCACATACAAAGGATTGAGGCAGTCATTTCTCTTTTCCCAGGCTTTACAAATGCTCCCATATGCATGTACACAACACAACAGCTCTGATGTCACTGTTTTATTGATCTGAAGAAGGGTGCTTTGTATATGCTCCTGTGTGTTGCAAAATACCTGTTTTCAAGGGATTTGCACAAGCCTAGTCACTGATGCTTTTGTTTGATAGCAGCAAATACTGTTTAACGTTTAACTTTAAAATTCATAAAATTATTCACTGCAATGAGGTAGATTCTACAGGACACCTTGAAAAAAAGTATAAAGGAGGAATCCTTCTTTGGAAAGACACATAGGCAGTTTTAAAAAAATCTAGTTGGATACTTTTGACCACTTCAAGACCGATTAGGAGTGAAGGTAGTAGATAGTGGGACAGAAGCTGCCATCTGACACAAGTGGGTTATGGTTATTCACTATTAAACTCTTGTTATTATTATATTTAAATGATGAAATGGTACATCATGTGGCAACAATTTCTGAACCAAGATACCTCAAATGGGCTAACTTAAGAGAATGTGACCCAAATCCAGGACCCATGACTCCCAAGAGAATAAAATTTGGGGAAGCTGTGGCTGCATTAGTTTTCTGGCTGCTGCTAAGCTCTGGCTTCTTCATTTTTAATATTAGGTGACAGTTTTTCAATCCCTTACTACTTCCCCCACATACCGAAGGGGAGGGAGAGAAGGGAAGGTTTCCAATACTCCCTTGCCACATACTCACAAGGAAACTCAATGAGGAAGCTGGAAGGAAGTTGGAAGTTGTTTTTGCTTTTCCGCTTGACATCAGTCATCCTGTTTCCTTGTTTAGTAATATCTCTGAAATGGTAACCCAATGGGTATAGTACTTTATTTTTTTTAAAAAACCACTGTGCCACCGAAAAAAGCAAAACCATTGATGTTTAGCAACTTAATAGGTTGCTATTGTTTTCTAGTTTAATCATATCCCTCCCCCTTTCATATTTTAATTTATCAACTGTTTGTGGATACATGGATGCTTTATGCATTCATGAAAATTTTGCTCATGCCTTAAAGATTTAATACCCTTTGAATTTCCTTGTCTTTCTTTTGTAAAAATCTAGAATATATAATACAGATAAGTGGTATTTATTTGAAAAAGAGCTAAAAAAAGATAAACACAGATACAAGTCAAATTAACCAAGTCACAGGAAAGATATCAGAGGCACTTAATACTGAAGAATGGAAGTGGACATGCTTAGAAGTATATCCATTTTAAAGTTTTGCTTTTCTTTTCAATGTAAGAATTCTCATGAAGGATAAAAATTAGCCTTCCATGTAGTCCTCACTTTTTCTCCTTCCCCGTTTTTCTTTTTATGGGTGGCTATTTCCTATGTTAATTAAAAGCACAATAAAAACCACACTGAATGATGTATTTTATTAAAGAAAAGCTGAATAAATTACAATCAATGTTATTGTTCTGTGAGGAAAGCCACTGTACCTTATTTCAAACTTCAGATGAGAAAATAAACTGTATCTTAAAATGCTTGCACACAATTATTTTCTTCTACATGGAAAATATAGCATAAATACAAGATATTCATTTATAAATACAGTATAAACATTTTGTACAGTATTACTAAGGCTATTGAGAAACTATTACAGTCAATGGGAACAATGCCTACTGCCCCTTTGCTGAAGGAACAAACAAATAAGAGTCATCACAGGAATCGATTCCTCTTTTCTATACAATATTCTACTCTGATATATTCAAACAAATAAATTAAGGTAAACAGGAAGTGTTGACACTTAACTCTCTATCTTGTTATTCTCATTCCGCAAGACCTATCTACCATAGTTAAAATAGTACATCACAGTTTACTCTAATTGAAGTTTACTCCTCTTGTGTACTGGACTCATGAAATTATATCTGAGTGCAATACATGAAATAGTTAACACTATTCCAGTGTGAAGTTAGATTACAATTTCTAGAATTCTCATCCAGTATGAGTTAACAATGCAATATGAGGAAAAACTAAAGAAGGATATATATAGCTTTGGACTTAATACCCTGATGGTATTGTCTGGATAAGGGGAGAAATAACCATATCCTTTACAAACATATACTCCACCTATGGTGAATTGAATGAACATTCATTCTTTACCAATCAATGCAACATCTCTATTAATACAGAATTCTGTTCAATATCTTATTTTGCTGAATTATGCTAGTGCTCAAATAAGACTCAGCTTGTTTCATATTTTCAGTCAGCTTTAATCATGTTTTTAGCATCAATATCAGAATTTGGACTATAAATTTTGCATAGTGCAATAAAATACTTACTGGTACATGTTTAGGAGCAGGGAACTGAAAGACTAACACTATTTTATCAAAATTAGAAGCTTTTGAGCACTACAGTTTATCGTGTATCACAGTTACAGCAATGGAGTGGCTAGAGTCTAGACTGATGTAAGATTTAAATTGGGAGGAATATGGGAAAAAGGAGGCAAAGAGAGAAGACAGTTGAATAAGAAAATGTAGATTACCTGTGAAACAGATTGTAACTGCCATATCAATTAACAATTTCAATGTGTTAAAATATATTGTATTTGTTCAGACTTCCTGAGATATATGCAAGCTCAACAGTCCGTCACTCTATTCTGCTGGAAAAGTGTTTTTTTCCAAGATGACTGCTCAGATGTCTGTAATGGAATATGCTGAAAATTTGAAATACATAACTAACCTGCCTTCTTGTCTTCTCCTTCTTCTCCCAACTTGTCTTTTATTTATTTATTTATTTATTTATTTATTTGATTTATATCCTGCCTCTCTTCACCCAATTTGGGGAACTCGAGGCGGCCAAAACAA
>JANHGC010009055.1:238604-250791 GCA_027560395.1 Boaedon fuliginosus
ACCAAGTCACATGACCACTAAACCACACCCACCACTAAGCCACACCCACAGAACTGGTTGTTAAAAAATTTGAAACCCACCCCTGAACACATAGTATAACATAGTAATGTAAAAGGCCAGAGGAATATTGTCACTATAGAGGAAGAGATAAGTGACTTCATGACAATGTGACTTTATTTTCTCCATTTCCAATTTTCTCATAGTATTATGCAACAGTTATCGATCACCTACACCCAGTAACCAATTTTTTTTCCTATGGTATGCCCACCAAAATGTATGTTATTTTCTTTGTCTAACTAATGCTTTAAGCAGGATAGATAAAAGAAAACAAGGCTTGGTGAATATAAGAACAATACTGCTCTTTCCAACTTCTATTTTTGTGTTACTTTGTGAAAGTAAGTACTCTTAGCCAAAGACTATTATGCTGACTCAGTGTTAGGCTTTATGACATATTGAAGTAATTCCTTAGATTGTATTGCAGTACATCCTACATATAGTATATTTAACAGGTTTTCCTGTGAACAATTATATTAAGAGGAAGATACATGCATAGGTTGCATATTTATGTATGGACTTATTGTTGATTGGCATTTGCAAAGTAGTTAAGATATGTTGCAATTTGCCCTATGAAATACACAAAAAAATTCAGATAGCTTTTCCTTCAAAATATATTTGTGTATAAAACTTTTAGATGGATGGATAGATAATAATAATTGTAAAAAATAATAATAATTGTATAGGTTAGATGTTTTTATTGTATTGCTTTCCCACTTCGAGTTCCCCAGTTGATAGATAGATGATAGATAGATAGATACCGTGTTTCCCTGAAAATAAGACCCTGTCTTACTTTTTTTTGGCCACCAAAAAAGGCACCTGGTCTTATTTTCAGGGGATGTCATCCACTGACTAACCTATTAGTTATGGGCACGTGTAGATTGGGCACATGTGTAAAAATCAAGCTCTGTCTTACTTTCAGGGGAGGTCATATTTTCAGGGAAATAGGGTATATTTGATACACATATTTGATGTATGCAGTATTATGTTTTCTGGCAAGTAGTCAGGATAGATAGAAAGAAAGAGAAAGAAGAAAGAGATTAATTAATTTAATTCCATGAAAAGGAAAGTACTTTCTTATAACATTGGCATCCTTCACTGTTATGCTAGAAAAGTTTTACTTCTCCCGGGGCTATTGAATTACCCAGTCTGAGTTTTGCTACTGGATCTGGGCTGCCAAAACCTCAATAACTTTAAATGGTAGTAATGAGTTAAGACAGTTTATTGTCTCTTTACTCGCACTTAGCAATTGTCTGGATTTCACAGTACAGGTCAGGTAGTTTTAGCTTGTTTTTATTTCTATTAATGATACTCCTGCACCATTTAACCTGCTGTGCCAGGTTAAATATATTAAAGGTGAATTAAACAGGTCATTCTGCATTAATGTAGCTCAAGGTGCAAAAAGTATTGCCTTTTATTCTGGGGCAAAATGATCCAGATAATCTTATCAGTGGAAAGCCTGCTCATCCCTCGTGTTAGTAACATATTTGTGTATTGGCTAAATTTAAATCATGGTAATAACATTGCATAATAAGGTTAAAATGATAGGTATGACAAGTTGAAAAGTGTAAGTACATATTGTCTTTAAGCAGCACTTTTGTTCATGCTCTTGAGTGCTGAAATGAATGTTATCGGTGTCAGTCTAGGCGCTCTGGATATGCTGAGATGGGGAACTGGTCCTTTTAAAGGAGCCTAAGCTTGACTGGAATCATGGTGTCATGCACGTTCTGGCTGCTTGATGTCTGACACAGGGAGTTGTCCGAGCGAAGACAGCTGGGTTGGTGTGCATGGCTGAATAATGCGGAAGTGCTCTGGATATAAAGCCAATTGAGTTTCCTAGAAGGAATACAGGAAATTCTTCAAAAACAGGTATTCATGCAGGTGAAACAATGTGAGTTCACACCCTGTGGTTAATAGTGCTGGAAGCACTTCCAGAAAGGGCAGCTCTGTTCACCTCTATTGTTTCTTGCTTTTTAAAACTTTCAATTCTATGTTGCTTTGTGATCAGTGATTCTGTCTACACTGTTTTCCACTTGTATCATTCAAGTGCATCTCATGTTATTTGGGAGCTTCCTTCGGCTCACTGATTTTGGGGGACAATTACTTCAATTCTGAGGTAGACAACTGAAAAACTGGCTTAGGGCTGTGTATGAACAATCCATTATGGCTTGTTTAACTAACCATAGTTAAAATAAGCAAGAGCTTAGTGAGATTTAAAAAAACAGACAATATATAATTTGGAATTATATAAATACATTTGTTAAATACAAATTATGGATTATTTTAGGCAGCACACTGTTGTAATTTAGCAGTCAACAGGAACAGGAACAGACCAGAATACTTAGCTGGATATAATAAAACCAAACTTGGTTAGGGATGGCTCAAAATAAGGGAATAGTATGAATGGCCATGCTAACTCAGAATGATTCACCTGCTACAATTAAAACCATTTCCTGTGTGTACCCAAAGAGATAAATGTCATGTCACAAATAGTCATCTAAACCATTAGCAATTTGTGAACAAGAGCTCAGAAGGACTT
Organism: Boaedon fuliginosus; assembly: GCA_027560395.1. NCBI lineage: Eukaryota > Metazoa > Chordata > Lepidosauria > Squamata > Lamprophiidae > Boaedon > Boaedon fuliginosus. The sequence continues at coordinate 241,198 of JANHGC010009055.1, forward strand.
AACTAGCCAGATGTTATGCTGTCATATAACCATAAAAATAATTAGCTGAGGAAAACAGTATTTAAAAAAATACATTGTACACCCATAAATCTACTTGCTTTTAACTGCTGCTTTATTCACTGAACATCAAACTCTCTTATAAGCTGGGGTACTTATCCTACAGGTGGTTGTTTCCTTAATAGTATCAACTTTTTAACTTTAACCTGGTCACAGCGAGCATCCATGGTATCTGGCTCAGAAGTTGTTGCACCAATGCCAGCAATCAGTTTCCTCTCATGATATTATTATGATGATTCATTGCACAATCAAATGTTGGGTCTCGATTTGGCATTTTGTGCACCTATTATTAATTCTCAAAACTGGTAGCTGTTGTGTAAACAATATCTTTGAGCAGGCTGGTCAGTCTTCAAAGAGACAAACCTTCCCTTTTTCATAAAAAGGATAGCAGGCATAAAGTTAGAAGGGGATAGGTTTGAAATAAATACATAAAAGATTCACATCTGAAAGCAAAGGTACTTGCTGGAATTATTGTGCTATAAACCTATCCGCCCCCCCTGTGTGTGTGTGTGTGTGTGTAACAAATATTCTTTTGTAAGGAATGGAATGACATCCGTTTTTCCAGAAGATGTCAACTATAGTTTTCAGGAATATAATATAGGAATAGAATGTCTAGTGGGTAATAGGTGGAAGTGCATGTACTGCGTAGTATTTTATGTGTGCACTAGCAGTGAGCCAGGAAAGGACCTTGGGAAAACAGGCAAACATTTTCTGAACACTTTCCAAGTAAATATTGAGGGATTTCACATCCATCAGGACAGGAGAATTTGACTATCACAAACAGAGTCCAGTGGGAAGCTTAAAGGGAATGAAGGCCTTTAGATTCACTTTATATTTATTCTGAAAAAACTTGGGCATCATGCCAATCTTCTGACTGAAGGTCTGTCTGACTTTTGGTTTTTGGAAAAACAAGTTTCAGAAAGCTCAGCTAATAAGCTATGCAACTTGTTCTCTGGCATTGTCCTGAGTTTAGGGGCTGCTGTGCTTTGGGACTACAGTATCATCTGCTTGTGTCCCTGCTTATAGCAGCTCAGGCTGTGAAACTGTAACCATACAATATTATACAATCACTCTAAACCTCTGGTATTGCCTGCATGTGGCAGCTTGCCTGAAACTTCCTATGGTTTGGAAAATTGTGGAATCTGGAATAATAGGTATTAAGATGTAAATAGAAACCTGCAGGAAAACCAAGCCTAGTATTTCTGGAAAAAGAGGATTCCTGTTTGCCTATGCATTGAAAAAGAAAACCCATTTTCTGTAGTGTAAGCTTTTTTTCTTTCCACAAGCCTTGTTCTTCCAGAATGAAGAAGTTCACAGTATACAAAGATAGCAAATTTGGAACTCTTCAGTATTGAAGCTCCAATTTCTGTTAGCAATAATCAGAATTATAAGCAAACCAGTGATAGGATCTTTTGGAACATTTTCTCCCTCATATCTGAATGGGCTTTGTTCTTCCTCCAAGCACTGAATCAATCTGAGCTTTAGCTGAACTTTAACAAAAAAAATAGAAAACAATCAATTATAAATAAAAAAATAAAGCATATTGAACTAAAAATAATTCATATATTCAGCTAACCACCCTGAGTCACATGGTGAGAGACAGACAATTTCAGTTGGTGAGAAGTCTATCCAATTCTTGCCTTTGGACTTAATCTAATAATCATCTGTGGAAGATTAGTCTCCACAACATTTTACAGAGACATTATTATTTCATAGCTCTTTCAAATACCCAAAGACATAATATCTTGGTAATTCTGTACCCGTACACACACCTCCATTGCTATAGTATTTCTTCAGGTTTTTAGGATATCTGCTAACAGAAGCCATGTGAAATAAAAATATGAAGAGGGAGCATTCATTACATATACTGTTTTTAAACCTCTGACTGGTGAGTTGAAGGGAGCAATGATAGTTCGTGGGTCCTTAATCTATGAGGTTGACAGCAATGAAAACTATGAATCAGCTTCAAAATGCTTTCACATAATTGAAGAGTGGAAATGATACTGGCGTCAAAGTGCCCATTGGTTATATTATATTGCTAGCTACGGTCTTTGGAATGTAGTCTGTGCCCAGCTGAGGAAAATCTGAAGACTTATGATTAGCCAAAAAAATGTAAAATTGCAAAAGTGAAAAAAGCTAGTTTAATATTTGCTCCCCCAAACTTATTGAGATAGTCTACTGTGTACAAGTAGGATACAAAATGTTACCAGGTAAATTATCTTTTCTGCCAATTTCATAACTATTGTTTCACAATTTTGCTCCTGAGCAAAAAAAACAACAACTCAAAAACAATCATGGCAGAGAACTATAGGAATGTTCTTTAAAAATGTACGGTATATTCCTTGAACAACAGAATGATTTAAGCAGCAAAGATATTGGTACATGTGATTAAGTACAGTACATGCAGGAATAGAGAAGAGAAGGCCTTGGGAGTCCTTGACAAATTCTCCAGCTCGCCTTATATCTGATACACTTTTTTTTATCTATGGATGACAAATCCCCTCTTCTATATGATTATTATAGGTATAAGTGTTTTCCCCTCTCGGCTATGTGTCCAGGAAATAGGCTTCCTGTTCTTACATGTATGATGCAGTTTTAAAAGACCTGTTGCGCTTTGTTATCATTACAATTATACCCACCATCATGTGGATATAATTCAGGCAGTTGAAAGAGTAACACTCAGAGGCTAGAACAGAAAACACCCTGACTCAAAGGACATTGTTGTAGATCTGTGCTTTAAGCAGATATTTTCAGAGGGCAAATGTGGTTCAATTAGCAAGTTTAAAATATGAACAAAATTAAATGGGAAGTAGTGAGATTATTATGGAAAGTAAATGTTTTTCTTTACAATTTTATTTAGGCTTTTAATCTTAGCTTTGTTCCTTCATTATTAGTAGCCTATAGTTAGAACTGAGTCCTCTCTGTTCTGAGTAGAAACTGTTTCCATTTGATTCAATGCAAGTGAGCTTTACAAGTCAGTTTAGGAAATTGACTCCTCAAGAAGACTAGAACTAAGTTTTATTGTAATAGGCTATAGTACCAAGTCTTGCAAGACTGATTGTGTTTCTCTTCCACTCCGTCTTATACATCTATGAGCCAGAGAAGAGCCACCCTGAGTTTCTGCCTAATACTATTTCCTTTCTCAGGACATTATTTTGTTTTTTTTAATTTTGTCTTTTGAATATTTTCCTCAAGGTCATCTCCATGGTTCTTTACATCACCTGGAACTCAACCTATATGGCTTAAATATTAGTCCAGAGATCTGTAGAACCCAGTATCCTATTTTCTATAGTGACCCGTCTGAGGTTTTGATCTTTCCCCTCTAGTTTTCCAATTCTAGAGCTGAATTGGATGGTATTCATTCTGTGATATATGTACCTGACGTTTCTGCTTAACATCAAAAATATCAGTTGCCATTTCACAACTATCAAGGAAACACATTATAATTCTGAGTTCTACTGTTAGCTGAGTTCAGCAGTTCCACTGAGTTCAACAGTTCCATTGTTGAGCCCGACACCTCCCCTCGTGCTCAGGCAGGCATACAAGCCAGCCAGTAGCCTCCCTCCATCCCTCCCCGGCCCCGCCATCCCGGGCTTGCCCAGGGAAGGCGGCAGAGGGACAGGCGGGGCTGGCGAAAGCAGCCCTTTACCTTTTCCCCTTTACCTTTTAACATTGTATGAGCGAAGAAGATGGCGGCAGCAACTGCGGGAGCTCATACCAGCGAACCTAGTAGGAACCAGCAGTTCAACAAAGGAAGAGTTCGACTGACATTAGTACCAACTTGTCGGGACTAAGATTGCTGGCTCCTCACGGCTACGCAACCGGAATGTGGGCTTGGACCACCTTTTTGCCAGCCAAAATGGACAAGAGGATTACAGTGACGGAGGAACTGTTTGGGGGGGGGCATTAACTTCTGAGCCTGAGGAACTGAGAAGTGAGGTTCGCTACGCTTCCCTCCAGAGGGCGAATCCCCCCTCTCCCAACAGGTTTCCCATCACCCTTGCTGCTCTGCCTCTCGGAATATCAAGACTGTTCCTGTATTTCAGCGGGCTTTTTAAATTGGGCAGAGGAGTTAGTTACCATCACTGAGCTCCCCCATGTCTCGGGTGGAGCAGATGCCAGGACATAGGGCAACTTCGGACTGGATATTTTCCCTGCCGTCCCTGTTTCTTATGGAGAGCTTGGCTCTAAAGACAAATGCTGGCATAGATGTGGATGATGATGTGGTGGCAGGGCTGGCCTCCGGAATGAGTAGGCGATGTCATCATGCCTTGCTGCCTGCCACAAACTGACCAGGACACTGGGCTGACGCTCCATCTGTTTACCTGGCTGGAATTGCAGGCCTGACCGGAGCGACAGCTGCAGGGGCGGACAATACCATTGGATCCCCCTGTGTACAGAGAAACATCATGAGATTCTGGGAGGAAGGCACTAAGTCCCCCTGCTGAGTGCAGTAGCAGAAGCAGGTTAAGACTTGGGTGTATCCTTCCGGGAGGCCAGGTTGGGTCTACCAGCTGGTTGAGGGCAGGAGGGGGTAAGGTGGGATAGGAGGTTTAGGATGGGATGAGAGGTTATGGAGGGCCAGATAACTGTAGTATCTGGGAAGGGCAGATATGGCAGGAGCAAAGGGGTAGGCTGCTCTCGGAGAACTCAAACTCGCTGCATCAAAATGATTGCTTGTTCTGACCCCTCTCCCAATGGCTTGGGACCTCAGGGCCCTGGGCTCAGGCTGTTGCTGTTAAATGCCAGGTCAGTATCTAATAAGGCTCCCCTAATCCAAGACTTGAATTTAGAGGAGAGGGACGACTTGGCATGTATCATCGAAACTGGCTGGGCCAAGAAGGGGGCATCCTGGTCTCTGAAATGTGCCCAATTGGGTTGCAGGTGTTGCACCAGCCAAGACCCCAGAGTAGGGGCAGAAGGGTGGCTATTATTGTGTGTCAGGACTTGCACCCTCATAGAGGCACTGCTCCAGAGATTATCGAGTGTGAGTCTGTCTTCTTGAGATTGGACTCAGGGGTTCAGTTGGGTTTGTTGCTCACATACCTGCCTCCCAGCTGCGTGGCAATAGCCCTGGCTGTGCTGCTCAAGAGTATAGCGGGGCTAGCGGTAGAGTTCCCCAGGCTAATGGTGCTGGGGACTTTAACCTGCCTTCGCTTGGCAAGGCTTCAGATGTGGCCCAGGAGTTCATGGCCTCCATGACAACCATGGATCTGACCCAAGTAGTTCAGGGTCTGACTCATAGAGGAGGTCACATGCTCGATCAGGTATTTATCTCTGGACAGTGGAAATGTGATCTGGATTTGGGGGATTTAGTGATTCAACCCTTGCCTTGGTCAGATCACTCTCTGCTGAGACTAGAGTTCTGGACAGCCACCACCTACTGCAGGGAGGCTGAACCGATTAGGTGGTTCTGTCCCAGATGACTAATGGTCCCTATTGGGTTTCAGCAGGAGCTTGAGATGTTTCTTGATTCCTTGCCCACAGCCCGGCAGAAGTTCTGGTTACATCCTGGAACAGGGCAGCGGCCAGAGCTCTGGATTGGGTTGTGCCTTTGTGACCTCTCACTAGCTGAAGATCGCAGAGAGCCCCCTGGTTTACTGAGGAGCTCCAGGAGATGAAGCGCCAGAGAAGACGTTTAGAGTACCGTTGGAGGACCAGTAACTCTGAATCTGACGAAGAGCCTATATTAGGACTTATTTAGTGACAATAAGAGCAGCAAAGTGCTTGCACTTTTCCATCTTATTGCATCCACAGAGTGTTGCCCAGCTTCCCTATTTAAGGTGACCCACTCCCTTTTTAGTTCAGAAGCAAGGGATGATCCCTTGCAGGGTCAAGTTGAGGAATTTGTACAATTTCTCTCAGATAAAATCACTCAGATTCAGCCAGACTTAGACTCCAACTGGGCAAATTCTGCAGAGTTGTTGTGGGTTAGGGTTAGGGTTAGGGTTAGTCTTAGTCCTAATATTTGGGATGAGTTTGAGCCGGTTAGCCCTGAGGGCTAACTGATTATTTCAGTCAGGTTTCAGGCCTGGGTACAGCAATGAAACGCCATTGGTCGGGTTGGTAGGTGATCTCTGGTGAGCCTGGGAGAGGGGCCATTCCTCTGTCCTGGTGTAACTTGACCTCTCAGCAGCTTTTGATACCATCGCCCATGGTATCCTGCTGCAGCTGTTCAGGGGCCTGGGAGTGGGGGGCACTGTCCTATGGTGGTTCACCTCCTACATCTTGGGTCATATGCAGTCAGTGCTGGTAGGAGGCCAGAGGTTGAACCCAAGGCCCCTATCATGTGGGATGCCTCAGGGTTTGGTCCTCTCGCCACTCCTATTCAACATCTATATGAAGCCACTGAGGGAGATCATCCAAGGGTTCAGGGTGAAGTATCATCAGTATGCTGATGATAATCAATTATTAATCTCTACCTCGAACCAATCCAACGATGCCATCAAACTGATGGCTCAGTGCCTGAAAGATGTAGGGGTCTGGATGGGGACCAACAGGCTCAGGCTCAACCCAGACAAGACTGAGTGGCTTTGGGTTCCATCTTCTTGGATTATCCATGATGTTCCAGCTTTGATTATGTGTGGGGGAGGTGTTTACCCCCTCAGAGAAGGTACACAACTTGGGTGTCTTTCTGGAGCTACAGCTGAAATTGAAGAACAATTAGTGGCTGTGGCCAGGGGGACCTTTGCCCAGGTTCTCCTGGTGCACCAGTTGCGAACCTTCTTGGACAAGATGCACTGGTCACTGTCATGCATGACCTCATCACCTCCCAATTTGATTACTGCAATGCGCTCTACATGGGGCTACCCTTGAAAAGCATTTGGAAGCTTCAGCTGGTTCAAAATGCGGTCGCGCAAGCAGTTATGCTTACCTCATTACACTGTACCTCATCACTGTATGTTTACCTCATTACAGTGTACCTCATTACACTCATATCACATCACTCTTGCGTGAGCTGCACTGATTGCCACTTAGCTTCCAGGTGCAATTCAAGGTGCTGGTTATGACCTTTAAAGCTTTACATGGCATAGTATTGGGTTATTTACAAGAGCATTTCCTGCTGCCATTTGCTGCTCACAGAGTTGGCTGCCCACAGAGTTGGCCTCCTCCAGGTACCATTGGCCAAACAATGTTGGCTGATGGTCCTGTGGAGGAGGGTCTTTTCTGTGGGTGCCCCAGCCCTCTGGAATGAACTTCCTCCTGGGATCTGAATCATTCCCGAGCTGTTAACTTTCCACCAAGCCCTTAAAACATGGCTTTTTCAGCAGGCTGGACTAGGTTAATACCTGAAGATTGTTTTTAAGGGGTTTTTTAAGTGTTTTAAATCTGTTTTAATTATTGTGAATTATTTTTACATTGTTTTTTATTGTTGTAAGCCACCCTGAGTCCCTAGGGAGAGGGTGGCCTATAAATGTTATTAAAATAAAAATAAATAAATTACTGAAAACAAAACAATGTGCTCCAAGACATAGCTCTCCTAATTTTGCAAATTATATGTAGTTCTGACTGAAATGTTCTTATCCGGTATGGTATTCTATAGGAAGTTGGTGGTCTTCCTTTTTTTTTTATTGAATAGAGGCCAAATTTTTGCTGGATTCTTTCCACTGTATACATTTAAATCACTGGCATATTATTTCATCTCTCCCACTTAGAAACCCTCACATTCTGAACTGAGGACATGATGAATGCTGTGGCTACTTCTTTTTTTTGGAAAAAGTGGCTTATTGGGACAAAGTTTGCCTCCAAATGCACTAAGCTTTCTCTGTGCCACTCTGTGAAAATATTTTCATTCTTGCATTTACAAAGATTTTAAATAAATCACCTGGGCAGTAGTAAAAGTGGCATACAAGTGGTTTCCATACATTAAATATGAATAAATAATTTTGACAACTTTTCCAGTAGTAGATTTTCCTGAGAATATTCACAGCCAGTTTTTTTAAACCTATAACAAACAGATTGATAATCAGAAGAAAGGAAAATCACAGCATTGGCTGAATGAGCAGGCAAAAACAAGGTGGTTTTAGGTCAATTCATGCTTCTGTCGCCTTGAATTACTTTATCCAGCAGTTCTACTTAGCTTCTCACTGCACTCCATCCATTATATTTCCAACTGGACTTTGGCCATCAACTAATTTAGATTTACATGATTGCTACTGGCATAATTTGTTTGCCACTTGGGCAGCTTTTCAATATTTCTGGTATTTTCTGAATCATAGCTATGCTTAAATCAGTTATGCGTATTCATTGGAGCAAATATTTTCTTTTAGCTTTTGTGCAAATAAGGTCACAAATCTGATTTAGTATAGTTGTAAAAGAATAAAAATAACATATACCCTTAGACATTAAAAAGAAGAGGAAGGGGCAAATCAGCAAACAAATTCCTCTCTTATAAACATCTGGATTCCACAGATGGCACCGTTCATAGGTATTTGGCAGTCACAAATAATTACTGTAAGTATTTCTCATCCTTTGGATATGTCTCTTAGCTTTCCAAGCAATTGGTCCTTGTGAGGGATAATAAATTGAATTCACTATATTGATCAATAGGATATGTCTGTCTCCATGACTGGTCCATAGTGGTGCCACTGGCAACTGGAAAAGTTCTCTTCATTTTATTCCTATTAAGAAAACTATTTAGTCTGTAACATAATGTTATGTATTGAATATATATAGTTGTGTTAAACCCTGCTAATGTGAAACGAACCTTTAGATGACCCTAACTGTTAACTCCAACTGTTTTGGAGGGAAACTTAGAACATTCATATTTGGGGGTGGGGGGGTTCAAGTATTATGATTGGTTAAGGCCCTGTGGGCTTAAGTATAAATTACAGGCATTTGCCTGCTGTTCCTCAGTTCCAGTTCTGAGTCAATAAATGCTGTTGCAGCTATGCTGGTCTGCTTCTTGCCTGCTGAAGCCCACTACACAATACAGAATACAGAATATCTTAACAAGTTTTAACAAGGGCACTTCTGGCTATATTTGCTGCATTGGATTTTATTTTTAAAAATACTACTGAAGAACAAAATCCTCAGAAAATATTGAAAAATATGTGACATGGAAATGTGACCAACTAGAACTACATTATTATTTTTTGAGCTTACTATCAAGATAGCATGATAGCTTCTTTATCCATATTTTCTCTATGATTACTGTGCAACTTCTTCCATACCCATGTCCACCTACCCACATACACATTCACATAAAGAGCAGTATAAATACTGTACCATGTATTTCTATTGATATTTATGTGACCATGAGCTGGCCATATTGTAAGGAATTTTCTCTCATAATTATCAAAGAAAAAAGGGAAGCTGGTTTGCAGAAAAGAAATATTGTGATTAGTTCTGCTCATAATGATACCAGAATGGAGTTCTAGAATCCCAAGATGCACAATAAGTTCTGAACTTTCATATGAAATATGAACATCATTCAGATTTGTATAAACTATTTTGTTCAAAATTAACGTTATCAAATCCTTCCAATGAAGACTCATTTACTCATTTTTTTGCCCATTTTTTCTGACATATTTCTGT
>JANHGC010009056.1:9613-23867 GCA_027560395.1 Boaedon fuliginosus
AAGTTCAGATGAATACAAAATACACTATTTTTTGAACAAGTATTTTGAATGCAGTCTAGATTATTTGTTTTTGTTAACAGAGTCTTACTATGATTTCTCAAATATAAGCCAAGGAATAAAAATCCTATGCATATTGAGCGGTACGGTCTTTTTAAGAAAGTTATATAAGGAAGATACGTATGTATGCATGTATGTATGTATGTATGTATGTATGTTTGTATGTATGTATACCATCAGGCTTCACCTTTTTACTCTTTCACGGTTTTGAAGCTCTGTCCATTTCCTGAAATATTCCAGTAGTTCCTCTCCAGGATGGGCTAAGGCTAAGCCTTCTCTAGCCATGGGTTACTTTAAGAAAGCTGGCCCGTAGTTTATAAGATTATCCACTAGATGGCAGGACTAGGTCTCCGAATCTCTTTGACGCTGAGTCTCAACGGCGCTGGGAGTGGGACGCATCGCCTGCCCTCCGGTCACACTTGAACTTACTGCTTTGAGGCTGATGAACTGCCTCTCTCGACGGTTTCACTTCCGCAGTTCACGATTTATAGAGATTGAGAGGAGCGCTCTCGCTCTTCCAGCGATAGGGAAGCACGCACAGGGGCTCCTTCCAATGGAGCCGCTTCTCTCTTCCCGGGCTCAGATGCGCGGCATCAAACTTATGCAAATGGAGGCTCGCTTCCATTTTATCCAGGAAACCGCTCTTCCTGAACCGGCTGTTTGATATTGGCACTGTGGGCTATCCCCGTGGGCCCCAGCCAATCCCAGGGAGATAAGGAGAAGGGCGGGGTGGGGCTGGTGTCCCCATCCCTCTAAGGCTTGTGATCTCTAAGCGCCTTGGTTCTCGAGGGAGAGGCGCCGTTTTGCCGGTCCCCGCAGCTAATTAGAACGGAACAGCTGAATTTCTGTCATACTGGAAAACTGAAGCGGGAAAATTATGGGGTTAAATGCCCCTTGACGTCCAAAAGAACAAAGCAAAACATGGAGGACGGGTGGAACAATTTGGCGTCTGTCTAATGTTCGGATTGACTTCCTCGCCCATCGACCTCAGCTCGGGAGGCGATGGCAAGGAATTGTGGGAACTGCAATCTGGAGGGCGCCGAGCTTGAAATAGAAACTCTTCAGAACACGCTGCCTCCCTGCACGTAGGAAAGGAGCGCTTCGGGGACAGAGCTGTGTTTTTATTCCTTATCCTCGACGAATTCGAGGATAAGGCTTGCAAGCTTTGTTCCCCGGAGGAAGGGGGGGGGGCGCGTGGATTTCAGAAATGCCTGACTTTCTCCTAATTTGTTTGATAAATATCTTGAGACGGACGGTCCAGTTACTTCACGGCCCGGGCTGTTTCCAGCGCCTCCGGAGGAAAAGGTTGGGCCGGCTCCAGGGGCGTCGCCGCTTTCAACTTTCCCGCAGATAGTTGCCCAGGCGCCTTCTCGGGTGTTTTGCCTCGGCTTTATTGCACCTGCGATAACGGCTCATAAAGTGTGTGTGTGTGTGGGGGGGGGACTGTTATCTGCCGCCTAGTAATTTGCCCCTTATTGTACTGGCTGGACGAAATTCAGGTTACGGTGGTAGCGGTGGTGAAGGAAAGGCTCCTTTCGAGGAAACCAAGAGGAAGAGTCCAGAGGTACCTTGAAAAGGCCAATTGGTCACTTCACCCGCTGTGTCCGAGCGACTGGGCTAGAATCCTCAAAAGTCACGCCACTGCCCGTTTATTGGAGATGCCACAGGGCTCTCCGTTTGTTTGTTTGTTTTGGGGAAAACCTTTCGACAGGTGTAAGCAGCCTCTAGCAGATGTAAATCCCTCCCCTGGTAAACCTTTTCTTGCCAGAAAATAAGACCGTAAGCGCCTCAGCTTACGCCCGGATAATTTTGCCCCATGACTTCCCGGCAGCAATTCTGCAGGGCGAGCAATGATATCTTGGCCCACCTGACTTGGAAATCAAGTCTCCTCCAGAACAAACGCATTCTTTACCGCCGCGCAGGCCAAAACCGTTCGAGAGCGTTGCGCCCCCACACCAGCTACCCAGGGTGGCCGCGCTAAGACGCAAGAAACAGGCGCGCGTGTGTGTGTGTGTGTTGGCAGGCAGCTTCTCTCCTCCTCCCAGCCGCAAGGAAGCGCTCGCTAATTTTTGTCCTGCAATAATGGGACCTCTTGTTCCCTCGGTAAGGAACGACCAGAGGAAATGAGACGCCTTCCTAAGCGTTTAGGAATTCACTCAGAGCGCCCTATAAATTAAACAACAGGAGCGATACTCCAAAGCCACTTTCCGTTCGTGTAAGCGAAAAAGAGACCATTCCCTCCCCTCCCCACTTCCAGGACTTTATTTGATGAGGGGGATTCTTTGAAGACTTTTTTGCCTTGCTCGCACTAAATAATGGTGCTCCTCCTTCCACGGCTTTAGCTCCCCTCTGTGCTTTCACCCGTTAAAAGAGGCGGCTGTCCGCAGATTTATGTCAGTCTCCTGCCCAATCCTGGGTGTTGGGCTTACAAGATCCTGCCACGTGAATATCCGAAATGATGTCAGGGTGATGGGAACATACTCGGTTAACAGCTGGACTTCGACATCATCTTCATCTTCATCATGTCAGGGTCCAGCTGTTAACCAAGACGATGAGGTGACGGTGATGATCTCGATTTCCCCTGAATTACTTGACGATTAAGGGGATTAATTTCGATGGGATCGGTAATCTTTTTTTTAAACTGCCCTTTTACAGATGTTATTAAAAGAAGGATGTTGGAAAACCCATCGCAATTTCTTGGAATTTGGAAGTGAACTCTTTTGGAACCCACGAGACTCTTCCAGATAAATGGGTTTTGGGAAGAGCTCACAGCCCCTTCCAGTTTTCCCAGTATTTTAGCTAATCTTAGGATGAGACTGAATCAGACATGTAGGTTGTGCACAATATTCCGTTGACCCTTATTTAATTTTATTTCATGTTCCATTTGAAATAAAACAACAACAAAGATAACATGTTGAGGTCCTTTCCCACGAACCCATTAAACAAAAGAAGACGAGCACGATTCGGAATTTCTTGGCTGACCTAACCAGGCATTCAGTTTTTAAATTACTTTGTTGGTGCTGAAAATCGCAGCCCTTTTCAAGGCGTGATCCTTCGGGAAAGGCGAAAGCTCTGACTTTGCTTCGGCCATTGGCCCCGAGCTAACTCTTCTTAGGCTTCCAAAGGCAAGACACAACCCTCCCGCCGGAGCTCTTGCAGTCCAATCCCATTCGCATGAATTGATTCAACCGCCCACCGTTCAGCTTCGTGAGGTGGAGTTTAATTGCAGGTAAGGGTGACACGGATGGCTGCCTTCTGCCGCTGGAGTTCGGCCGCCCAGGCGCTCAAGTGCTGCAGGATAAGGCGCTCGCTCGACAAACTACTCCACCAACTCCGAGGCTTTCCAATCTCGTAAAATAGACAGCTTTTCCTCGATATCAGGGGGTGGTTTATCTCTCCGCCTTTAGGATCTTGGTCTCGGTTCCGAATTACTAAAACCGGTCAGGCCTAAGCAACACTAATAAGCTGGAAGGGAAGGGTTTGGGAGTGTTGGGAGACTCCATACCCTATGATCCTGAGGATTGGCCAGCCTGGCTGAGATTGATGCGGAGGAACCCATCACTACTCGGAGGCCTGTAGGATATTCTCCGAGACTACCTTAGAAGCGGCACTCTAGGCAGAAACTGGAGAGGGGAAAAGGTAGCCTTTAAAAAGGCATCTTGATGGAACTGCTTCACAGGTTGAATTTGTTCTTCCAAATGTTCTTCCACAGGTTTTCCATCTTCCCATCTCTTAATTCACTGGAAGAGAGAGAGAGAGAGAGAGATGTAATTCACAGCTCTAAAAGGCGTATTTTAAAATGTAACACCCAAACGTTTCCCAGTCTGGAGACCTCCAGGCGTTTTGGGCTCCTATTCCTGTAATCCACCGGAAATTATAAGAGTTCATCCTACTTGTAGCTGGTGAAGTATGTCTGTGCGTAGAGCATACCACCTTACTATCACCCATACTACCTGAGTGGATACATTAAGTTCGGTTAACAATGGTTTGTAAAATAAACAACAATTTGCCAAGGAGCTAAGGAATAAATCAATTTACAACCCATTGTTGGCTGGGAAAACCCCTCCCTACAAAAGCACATTTCGACGTAATGTGTGAACGAAGCCCTTAGCACCGAGTGCAAATCTATGAAATATTTCTGTGAATGATGGTTAGAGGGGTGATGGACAATAGCTAGTGTTTCAGAACATTCCCATTCTGTGATTTTACCCGACGGCACCTCCATCCTAAGTCCTGAACAAATCGAATGGTCTGTATCTGTAGAAGGCTTTAAAAAAATGAGGCTCTTTTCAAAATAATGCATTTGAAAAGCATGTTTTTTAACGAAGTAAACGCTTAGGAGATTTGAAGTTTACATTATTCTTCATTACCCGATTACGCCACAGGTAGAGATTAAAAAACAACAACACTATCCCATTTTCTAAACCAGGCTTCCTTTCCCACCTCTTCCTAGGGATATTTACTCGAAAGTAAAACTCAGTTAGTTAAAGGAGCCCATGAATGGTCCGTCCAGTTTTTACCTCCATGAAATTGGAAAAACCGCACGACGACATAAGTCAAAGATCACTTTGGGGAGAAAAATCAGCCCCTCGGTGCCCCATTCATCGCCTTCTCGTTTCCCACCCCAGGTGAATGTTAGCCATGAAACTTCTCCGGCCTGCTTAAATCGCCTCCGAAAGTAGAAGAGCCTGTTCGGGGTTTAATTTTGAAACAAAACCACAGGTAATCGTCGCTGGCAGTCACTGAGATTCAGCCAGGGGAGATCAAATAGCTGTTTACCACGGCCGCTCCGGTTAGTAATTTCTGCTGCCGCCCAGTCAAGACGGACGGGAGGGTGCGGTGCGGTGGGGTGCGGGGGATTATTCACCGTAAAGCGGACAAGGCAGGTTTTCTGATTAGGCCAACTACACAGCAATACTTGGAGATGAAGAGGGCGGTTAGACCGGAAAGCTTGCTTCATTACAACTCGGGGAATTAAAAAAAAAACCCCGCAGGTATTTAATGCACGCTTTACCTTTATTTTCCGTTCAAGCAAAACACACCTCCCTTTTACACAGGCCATGCACATATTTCAGATGCGTTTTTCTTGGGCACCTATACAATATTTAGGATTGCTGGGGGGAAATGCCCACCTAAACACTGAAGTCTCTCTGAAATTGCTAGACTTTTCACTTCTTTTTATCCCATTTGCTCTCGGATATGTCCGCCAACTGGTCTTCTGCATTTATCCCTCCGCAAATTGCGGAGAATTTGACAGAGTTGATCGAATGCAGTTATCTGGCCATTAGGACGGAAATGATACCGTCCTGGGTGTACCTGCCCTGCCCTGGGAAGTCCCAAAGGATCTTCTGCAGCTTCTGAAGAGATGCCGCAACACCTTAGCAGATACCTTAGCAGGTGTCTTCCGAGCGAAAGCCAAAGCTTGAGCTGGTCAGGTGAAAAGTTGGGCTCATAGAAGACACTAAATATAATTGGCTTAGTTTGTGTTTAGTGGTGTGGAGCGAACCGGCCCGAAATGCGAGCCTCAACTAGTAGGGTACCTAGATAAATAAGAACAATGTTAAATAAATCCTCCGCCAAAAGCTTTAAGAAAGACACTGAGTGGCAGCTTCTACTGCCCTGTGAAGCATACGAGGGGCATAATTTTGCCCCCGTTGAAGCCGGTCCGATACGACCAAAGGTGTAAAGGTAGGATCACACATTTGTATCCCTGCAGCGATATAAAGTATGTATTAATGGCAGATATGGCGGCACAGCGATGGTTGGATGATACCATAAATCATGTCAGAGCAATGGCACAGGGACCGAAACGCTCGCTTACCGGTGTCTGTATTTTGTAAGTTTCACCTAGGCTCGTGTATTTTTCAACGCAGTCAATCGTACTTGGTTTATCCATGTTGTATCGAGTTGGTAATCAAGTGGTTGAACTTTGGAATCAGACTAAATTAGGACCACCACATCCGAGATGCAAAAGTCAGGACGAAATGGCAAAAATACCTACCTCTCCTACTGTCATTTAGGGGCTGTGTGGGTATCCGCAGCATAACCCAGGCAACCCTAGAGTAGCTTTCAATGCCAAACGTTGGAAGGCTCGCCGATTCAGCCAAATCCTGATGCCAAGTACTAATCTGAACACGAAATTCAAGCCCCTGTTTAATTCCCACTAAATCATCAGTGTGATTAAGAGTTACTGTCTGTATCCTGGCCCCCTTTTAAATGTACATCTCACGAAGGTATTTTTTAAAAATAGGTTAGAATTCACATTTATTAGGTTTAATAGGTTCGTTGGAATCTGGTTCTTCAACCTCTCTAGGTCTGCGCAGATACAAATCCTATTAATCCCCGATGTACTGTAAAGCCTAGGCTTGTTGTATTTCGCTTACAAATTATTCTTACCCCACGCCTAGCAGGGGACAACTGTAGCTGACAGAAGACCTACGGAATCTGGGCTCCTGCTCGCTAGCTCCGAATGGAGATGGACAGCAGAATGGGTTCCGTCCAACCTTGTCAGTGCTGAATGAAACCCGTCAAATCTTACGTTTGATTACACAGAAGTCCAGTTTAGTATGTGCCGATGTATATGCGTTAAGTCTTAAGTTTAGACAGTAAGTGCATGCCCTCGGGATGCTATCGGCGTTCTTCCCGCTACATGCACATTTTCTTGGAATAACGTTGATACCAGCGTCCCAAGAAGCCGAAGCGAAGATGCTCCCTCCCCCCCCCCGCTCTCTCACACACATACACTCACACGCTTTTGGTGTGTTTAACGGGAAACTACTTCCAGGACAGGTAAAGCCTAAAGAGAAACCAGACAGGCGCCTAGCACCGTGGCCACGCCCACAGCTCCATCCAGGGAGGTTGCTCTGCTACCTGCAGCCCTCGGTGGTGGCTCCTTGAGTGGCACTGCGCGACCCTCTGCAAACCAACTTGGGATCAAAATTTCAAGGAACGCCAAGGGACTAACTCTGAATAAACACACACCTTGTTTAAACGGGAAAGCCCTATCTATCCCACCTGCTTTCGCGTGTGGCAGCTCTTCGAGAGTTGTGTTCCGTCTAAGCACAGAGGCGCTGGGTTTTCTAGCCCAAGCAGGGCTGAACGTCGGGCACAAGGCGGACAGGAGCTCGCCCGTGGGGGAAATGGCTCCCGGGCATAAGAAACTGAGGCCCAGCCGACGTGCGGGAAAGCAAAAACTTTCAGTTTTCCGTGTGCTCCTAGTTACTGTTTAACATCTCCACCCACGTTTCAGTTTGTTTAGTAAATCGATCTGAAAGCGACTGCCGGGGCTCCGGCGCTGGCCCCGTCGCCACTAAGCCAGGTTCCTATTTTTTTTTTCTCTTCCCCCTCCGGGGCAGATCGGTGGCCGGGCGAGCGAAAGCCAAGGCCCGCCGGGGAAACTGAGGGGGGAGAAAGCGCGGATCTGCTCCTCAGGCGCCTCTAAGCTGACTCGCAGCTGCTTCACCCGCCAGGTAAGTTTTTATTTCCGCCGGCGCCTCTAGAAAGACGCGAGCAGAGCTCGGCCGACCTCGCGCCGGCGCCTTTGCCTTGCCCGGAACTACGAGGCCTTTCTGGTCCAGCTGGGAGCCGGCGGAGCTCCGGTGCCTCTCGCCGCCGGGCTGCTACCATGACAAGGCGGGAAAGAAACCAGAGCGACGGCTTCGCAGTCGAGAGGTCACGCCGCCGCCTTGCCTACCCAGGGCCTCCCGCCCCTTGAAGCGGCGGGACTGCAGCCTCCTATTAGGGAACGAAGGCAGCCGGCTCTTGCTTCCTTTTCTGGCTAGAAGGGGCTGGATCCGCTTCTCTCCCTCCGAAAATGTGAATTCCAAGGCAGCTCTTCCAGCCCTGCTTACCTGCCCTTTTATACTGAAAAACGTTTTAACTCACTTTGGACTGGGGTTTAAAACAAGTTTTTGGGACAGCTCCCCACCCCGATAACTTTCTTTTATCCCACTTCCGGTGGGATGGGTTTCAGAGTAGATTGTTAACGAGAGGTTGCCCCACCATCCTGGTTCATTAAAACCAACCGAAGTTGGGCAGCTTCTTCAAGAGTGCAGAGATTTCTGATTATTCCCAGGGCGTTTCCCCAACCCACTATAAATTCCACTGTGGTTAGGAAATGCTTGCCTCCACCTGAGAGGTAACAGAAGGATCCTGCAATAAAATGTTAGGAAATATTGGTGCCTCTTGGTCTCCTGTTAATCCATTGTCCTGGCCCTAACTCGCCAAAGTTCGGCTCCATTGTTGTTTATCTATCTCATTTCCTCAATTGACCAAATGCTGTTTGGATATTATAGCAGGTGGTGGTATAATCATGCATACTCCTTGCACTCATTTGAAGAATTAAGTTCTGCAGCCCCATATATAGGGCAAAGAGGTCTAAATACAATGAAGACATTGACAATTGAACGAGAGAAAAGTGAGGGATCATTACTTTTGGTGGATCTAAAACTATCCAAAATAAAACACCCTTTTTATAAAAAAATATTTTAATATGCAGATCTTTCAGTGTTTGATTAATTCTACCAAGTTACTTCATATACATGACTGTACATTTGCATGAAACTTCCTTGCTGTCTGATTATGGTTTTAAAAAGCAACTAAATGAAACAGTCATATTTAAAAACGATAACTCTAAAGATATTGTCTTCCACCATACAGTTACTGCCTGTAGCCCAAAGTGGCTAATTATTCAAATCAATATATTTCACTACCTCCCACTCATATACCTCTTGGTTACATTGATTTCCCAAAATAGTAAAAGCAAAATTGATTATTTTTCTCTTTCCTGTTTTGTCTTCATGACAATTCTATAAGTTACAAAAAAGTCAATTGGCTCCAAGTCTTATCAATTACTTTTAAGATAATGTATAACTAGAATATTATGTCCTAGTATTCTAGTTATACATTATCTTCAATGTAACTCTTAAAGGATTTCTAGAGGTTTGTCCCAGGATACCTAAGGGGTGCTAGTGGGGAATATTGATGTAGAATATGAATTATTTAAATGAGATGAATGAAAGAGTAGGTGATAAAAAGGCCGTGCAGATGCCATTTTATTTATTTATTTATTACACTTTTGTGCTGCCCAACTCCCAAAGGACTGTGGAATTTTATATATTGCTTATCAGAGCTCTACAACACTCACCAAGCAGTTACAAAGTCAGCACATTGCTCCCAAACAATCTGAGTCCTTATTTTACCAACCTTTAAAATGATGGAAGGCTGAGTCAACCTTGAGCCTGGTGAGATTCGATCTGACAATCTGCTGAACAAGTCAGCATAGATAGGCTGCAGTGCTGCATTTGACCACTGTGCCACCGAGGCTCTTTTATTCATTGTCCATCAATTACCTTTCACTAAGAGTCCTCTTCTTTCAGCCTGCTTTTACCTTTATTTTAATTCTACCTTCATCTAAGGCCCTTGGAATCTTAGAGAATTATTTCTCTGCTTATTTCTTGTCACAACAGCTTTATAGCATTAAAAGTACTAGGTGAGTTTTAAAGGTGATCCTCCTAGTCTAGATGAGGAATGAGCAATGGGTAGGTCCTACCTCTTTAGTATTGTTGACCTCAGTTCCATTGTCCTAATTCCTATGGACAGTGGAGCCATCTGTGCAGTACCACAGAATTGGACTCACATCCTGTGATTCCTAAGCCATCTGGTTTTTTTTTTTATCATAATCATTAAAAATTCTAAGTACAGTTTCAAGATAGGAAATAGGTAAATTGTGGTTAGGCCAATAAATATGTATAAAACAATTTTAAAAAACCTCCCAAACTCTTCAACTTCAGCATAGTCCTCATGCATTATGTCCACCACACCTGCTGTATTACATGGTTATTATCCACTTGATGTTTGCTGACCTAGTCTAAATCATCACGGGTCTCTACAATACCCTGTTTTTGCACCGTTTCCACCCTCCCAATCTGGTGGTATTATCCTTTTGGACTGAGTGACAACTGGTCCAGCTCTCTGGAAGACACACCAGTGGTCAGCTTGCTTGCAGAACTATTTCTGTCTCTAGGGCAGACCTGCACAAAATAATCCCCATGGGGCATATGTTGCCTTGTGCTGCTGGCACTTTTTGAAAATAGTCTATGGCCACCAAATGCTCCCAAGGAAGACCTGCTGCTTCACAGCCATATCTGGCTGTAAGAAACATTGCCAAGCGCCTCCATTTGTATCAGGCTCATTGTTGTCTTGGAGCCACTGGCTATTCATTAGCTGATTGGCATGCTAGCTATTTTCTTGTGGCCTACCATTATTATTTTTTTAAGAAACACTGTAAATCTGACCGTTTCCTTCTATAAGTTGTGCAAGCCTATTTAGAGCCTAAAATTACCACAGTACTATTAGAATTGCAATGAGAAAAGTGATATTGTCTTTTATAAAACTGACAAAGCAACTTTCCCCAAGAAAGAGTCTGGATATCATGTGGCATGTTGGTTACTCTCTATAGATACACAGTGTTCAGTGTAATAAGCATGTCTAGAAATTTCCTGAAAGTGAAAGAATAAATCAATTGAAATTAGAGGAACTCTAAACAAACATTTGGAGGAATAGATAGTTATTATTGTATTAATGGGATTTACTTTGAATTAAATGTATTTGGAATTTAGAACTGTTGACATGAAAAAATAATAATTCCTTGTTCTCCAGTATTAGATGTCTTTTATTCATGTAGTTACCTATTTCTGAAGAATTTGAAGTTCTAAGCTCCTTGTAGATAAATCCCATTCTTGTATATGATTGCTCAGAAGTAAGTCCTACTGGGTTTAGTTTGGTTTGTTCCTCAAGAAGATGATTTTGCATTCCATGTAACATCAACAGACACAAAACTAGACTATACATTATGAAATATTCAGGTAAAATGTCAGTTGTGGGGAGGCTGTTTTGAATGTTTTATTGATCATCCCATTCTCTTTTTCTCTTCTTCCTCTTGTTGCTTTTTGAAAATGTGTTTAAAGGGAGTTAAGATGGAAAACACTTAAATGTTCTTTTGTAACCTGCTCCATGCTTCCCATAATTCCTCTGTCATTCTGCAGCTTTGAGAAAGGGAAAAAACACAGTTTAGATGCTGTTTTCATTGCTTACTACTTGCTTCCCTGTCTCTTTCTTCCTGTCTCACAGATGCACAACAGCTCTGCCTGAGGCACACCTCATACACATTAAAAAAAATCAAGCGTAGGACAAGATCCCAATGCACCTACTTTTTTCAGAACATTGTCTTTCATTTTTGTGGCTTGTGCAATTGGAAAACAGAACCATTTCTCTCTTTCCTCCAATGTTCATCAGAGTTGATTAGGGATAGCAAAGGAGAAATTGTTTTTCCTTATTTAACACTGAGTAAACATGGAAGAGCTGGTCTGCTTTCAAATTAACAGGAAGGTTGCATTTTCCACTGTGGGATGAAATCCCAAGTGATATGTAGAGGGAAAGAAGCTATTGGCCAGTGTTGGCTGTTATTGTTGTCCTTCAACATGAGCTCTCACCTTCAGCAACTTTAAGCTATGTGGACTTCAATCCCAGAATTCTCCAGGCAGCATTATGGGAGTTGAAGTTCATGTATCTTAAAAGCTGTTGAAGTTGAAAAACACTGTGTTAGACTATAACTTCTTGTCTTTTCAGTCTACAGGGGATGATGGAAGTTTTAATCCCATGTGTTTTGTTGATGGCAGTTTGCTGAAAGTGTTAATACTTTACACTACTATCAAACCTCAAAGTAGCAGAAACCATGCCTTCAGTTTTTAGTAGCATGATCAGAAGGCCATAGAAGAGACTTGGATGGCATAGTGCTTCCATTTTGGCAATTGGCCAATGTGACTCCATAAGGTGTAGAAATTAAAGCCACTTAGCTAATTCAATGGTTCAGTTACAAGAGATTACTGTATTGCATAAAAAACACAGCTATTATGTCTCATTAGTACATCTCATCCCAAATTTTGGAATGTTTTATTTATAAAGTTTCTGTGTACTTTTTTATACTATTCACTACATTAGTAGGAATAGCACTATGGAATGGATAGTAGTACTGAATTTCTTCTGGATTCTTCAAGTATATTTAAACCATTATCCTGTTTTTGTTTTGTTTTACGGATTACCTTCAGTGTGTTGCCTATAGAAATAAGCTCAGTTGCATTGAGTAGGATTTATTTCCATATATTAATGTGGCATTTGATTGAAGAGTCTAACTGTACAATGTTGGGAAACAAGCAAATTGCAGATAATTTAATGAGATTTATTACCAAGAGAGTATTACAGAGATTCAACAGGTTTTAGTGGATGGAGGGGAATTATGGTGCAGAACATGCAAGACTAAAATACATACAGACAAGTTGTGATTTTTGGAGCATCTAGATTTTGGGAATTGGTATTTATTTTTAAACCATATTAAAACTTTTTTAGACTTAGGCTACAGTTTTGGAGTTTCATGACTCAATAAAATGGAAAAAAATGCTTTGAAAAAAGCTTTAGCGCCACAAAAAATGCTACTTACATTGGAGAATGGTATGGATGTTTTAACTATGAATTTAAGCAGTTCACATTTTGCTTCTTCACTGAGGTCCCCAGGTGGACTTAGGAAAACCATTATCTTGAAGCCTCTGTTCTCCATTCTTTAGTATGGAAGATGATAATGGTTTATTTCACAGGGTTTCATTACATTTAGAAGTGTGCTGAATTCTTGAAAGGCAGTAATAACATACCATACTGCTGTAATTTCATAGCTGTTGTTCAAAAAGCTCACTCAGAAAACTTCTTTTAAAACAACAACCACCCAGGCTTTTTTCTTGCTTTATTTTTTTACTCATGGTTTCCTGAAAAAGAATTTCTAAGATAAAGAGTAGTTTATGTTGATTTTCAGAGCAACCAATAGATGTTGTTACAGTGACATATGTATAAATTTAATTGGGACTTTCTGTTTTCTAACACGGCCTCTTTTTCCCTTCTATCTAGTTATGCAAATATAATTTTATAACATTTAAGAAATGTTCAGGTTTTATTTCCCTATCCAGGAAGGCTTTTCTTTTTATCTGTCTTAGTAGTAGAGGGGAGGTTTCTGGACAAACAATATATGTCAGCAGGAAAATAAATAAATTGTTAAATAAATTATTAAACAAACCTCTGACCCATTGCTACCATCTGGTGGTTATCTGGATTTTTTTATGATTGCTCGGGTCTGGTAGACATTTTAAAGCTGGAGTTGCAGTTTAATACTGATTACTGAACCAAATACATAAAGGTATGCATATGATTTCTTTGGGTCTGGCTAAATGTAATGTGCAAACCTAGCACTGTTTTTTTTTAAACAACAACAACATAATTTTTGAAATCTGAATTCTACAAATGATGCTGTAATCAATAAAACTTGCTTATAAAAACTGTAGCTTAGCATGTTGTGCAAACTAGACTATACATTATGGGAAACAGTTGAAAGAAAACCCTCCATGGATTAATGCAGAGGAGGCAAACTATTTTCTGCTGCAGAGATTTTGTGCCTTCCTTCCCATCCTTATTTATGATGTTTTTTCCACTAAGTTTCTTTCTATCCCAAATTGGTCACATTGCTGCTGAATTTTGGAATCATGATCTCAGAGGCCTTAGGGTTTGCAAACTAGGGCTGGGGATTGTGTATTCCTTTTTAAGAAAAGAAATGCAGGCAGGCCTTAGAATGCTTGCACCAAACATTTTTCCTGACTTCCAGGAAATGTTGCCTCTCTTAATTCTGCATAGCATTATAGTCCTTGCCTGCAGAGGACTTGGTGCAAATTTTTATCCTAGTGGATTTTCTCCCTGGTAAATGTGTATTGAAATACCCCCAGAGTATCTAATTCTAGTCAATTCAATAGTCTAGCATCCAAATAAAATTCATAAAGTTACTTGGAATAGGAGGAATTTTGTAACAATTATATTAAAACTACATACTAAATGCTGAGAAGCTGTTGCTTTCTCATATTCTAACTAATGTTTCAGAAGGTCCAGGAAGAGTTGTGAAGCATTTAGTATTTCTAAAAATGCATTTTATTGTTGCATAATTTCATTAGGAATCCTAATCTATGGATTAGATGTATATTTTTTATCTTTTTATTATTTTTATTACATTTTTATGCCGCCCAATTCCGGAAGGACTCTGGGCAGCTTACAACATGGATAGCAATAGCACTCAGATTTTATATACTGCTTATCAGAGCTTTACAAC